>JAQMRL010000008.1:12065540-12128040 GCA_035578175.1 Catonia carolina
CACATATCAGAGTGCGTACTTTCGGAACACCGACTAATTAACAGAGTTTTAAATATTTTTTGTCTCTTAACTGGCTCAAGACTCTGGGCGGTAAAATGTCAAAAAGGATCTAACTCGGTTGAATACAAGCCGAACAGGAGATTGAAATTAGGGATGTCTTCGAAAAAGAAGGTAGATAAGTGGTAGGATCTCTCAGAATTGCGACCAAAACAGTTAGTTTAGACCTAAATGTTGTGAGGAAAGGAAACGGAAATTCTCAATGATAGAGTACTGGGCTAACAGGAAAAAGGACAAACCGGGATGAAGAATGAACCATTGAATATACAGCGTCTTCCTTTCAAGGGAGTTTTACCATCTAATAAAAATAATAATAAACAATATTAACACAAATAGGGCCGAAGGTAATTAAAAAAAAATCTGTTACTCTGTATGGTATTTAAAATACAAACTATAAATTGCGCCAGTACTATGCACGGTTAATTACAAATGTCAATGAGGTTTTATAAAGTACGTTTGCCCATAACAGGCAGGTGGAGTGTTAAATTATTTGCACTCGATCTGCTAGTTCCGGGGCTACAATAAATAGTTCCGTTTCTTATCACATGATCAGCCAATTATATGACTGAACCATTTAAGAACAGAAGAGGTAGGGGCGTAAAGATACTAATCGCAGTTATCTCCTTTGAAAGTAATGAATTTCATTATACAGCAAGACCCTGTGGTGAATGAAGTTAATTAAGGTGTCATTTCCAGAGTGGAAATTAGATGCTTTTCAGAAAGCCTGCCTCGCATGCAATAATAATAATCGTGTGTGTTAAGGTCATCAGCCGAAACGCTGGTTTAAACCTGTAGAGGTTTTACTAAGTAATTCGAGGAGTGAAGTGGTTTACAATTGCCTCCCTCACTGAATTGAAAAGTTCGCTTTATCAGCATGCCCGGGCTCTCTGAAAAGCACATATTTTCCTTCCTGCAAATGACACCTTTACTTCATTCACCACAGGATCTGGCTGTATAATGAAATTCATAACTTTCAGAGGAGATAACTCTCGTTTACACCTCTACCTCTTCTGTTCTTAAATGATTCAGTCATTTAATTAGGTGACAATGTGATAAGAAACACAACTATTTATTTTAGCCCTTCAACGAACGGATGGAATAATAATCGAATAAGTGTTTAATTTTGTCATTTAAGTTTTGCGTCACCGATTAGATGGTAATCTTTAATGGACAAGGGACCATCAGACCAGACCTTTATTATCGTAGTAAATATGTGGACCTTTATTCTGGCGTACCCATCGGTCGTGTTCAGCGGTTGTGGATGAGGATCACTACAATAATAGTGCTAGTATCAGCAACTATAAACTACTAACTGCACTATAAATAGTATCTACCTATTAATGGTTGGCTGCACGTATCCGCCCTTAATCCATACTGTTGATGACCTCTCTTGACACTTCATCTAATCTCCTTCGTATGTATTCTCTCTGTCAACACTCACAAACACACACATTCACTCGCTGTTTAATTGTTTTACTGGTCATTCATGGCAGGGGAATCAACCTTGTACATTCTACAGTATATCTAACAGACTTGTCAGTGTATGAACACACAAATACGTAGTTCAGAATTTTGCTAAAGTTTTACGACCGCAATGCTTTCAGCAACTACTTCATTGAACAATTATTAACTTCTCTTGCCTGTATGAATATATAGGAAGGAAAGTAGCCTATTGTTTTCATGACGATTTTTCCAAATCGAGTTTTCACCGGATCTACACGTTTCCATACCCTCTCAACCCAAAAAACATGTTTTTAGCGATTGGCCTGTGTGAATAGAATATCTCAAGAACGGAACATCGTACGAACTTGAACCTTGAAACTTAAGTCAGATACTACTACCGGACCCGACACGAACATTTTCATCAAAATCGGTCAACCAGAAGTTAATTCGTATCATTTTTCACTATTTTGCGATTTTCTCAAAAACTGGCCCTACGATTTTTTTTAAAAAAATCGCTTCATTTACTACAGTTTTTATGCTCTACAAGATAGGGTAGGCACTATGTTTGCTGAAATTCTTGGAAAGGCTGTTTTCGCGTAAAAAACTGGTTTTTAAGAGTGCGACTTTTAATATGCATTATATCGCAAAAATGTATGTAATAACAGTTCTAGAGAATTGAAAATACTACAACTTTCATTTATAATATTTTTGTATAACGCTTAGTTTAGCGGTAATTAGCGATTTTCTGTTTTTTCCCAAGAAAACGTGTAAAAATCGATTTTTTAAGATTTTAGCCTTAGTATGCATTTTACGACAAAAGTGTATACTGTATAATCAAATTTATAGTAATTTAAAAGATTACAACTTTTATTTAGAGCATTTTTCTCTACAGAGCCCCTAGTTTAGCGTGAAAGAGTGATTTTCCGTATTTTTACGCCAAACTGTGGTTGATTTTCATTTTTCGTTTTTCACTCATTAAAATTAGGTTATGTTTATTGAGGGTAAGTTTTTTTGTTTATTTCTAATGTTTTATTGCTACGGTTAGGGTTATATTGTTAATTATTTGCTTGGGCAAGAGAAAGTTATACTACAACTTTCATTTATAATATTTTTGTATAACGCTTAGTTTAGCTGGTAATTAGCGATTTTCTGTTTTTTTCCCAAGAAAACGTGTAAAAATCGATTTTTTAAGATTTTAGCCTTAGTATGCATTTTACGACAAAAGTGTATACTGTATAATCAAATTTATAGTAATTTAAAAGATTACAACTTTTATTTAGAGCATTTTTTCTCTACAGAGCCCCTAGTTTAGCGTGAAAGAGTGATTTTCCGTATTTTTACGCCAAACTGTGGTTGATTTTCATTT
Organism: Catonia carolina; assembly: GCA_035578175.1. NCBI lineage: Eukaryota > Metazoa > Arthropoda > Insecta > Hemiptera > Achilidae > Catonia > Catonia carolina. Next base: position 12,068,407 of record JAQMRL010000008.1, read on the forward strand.
TTCGTTTTTCACTCATTAAAATTAGGTTATGTTTATTGAGGTAAGTTTTTTTGTTTATTTCTAATGTTTTATTGCTACGGTTAGGTTATATTGTTAATTATTTGCTTGGGCAAGAGAAAGTTATGTGAGTGTTTCACACCAATTTTTTTCAGTACAACAATAAAAAAAAATCTTTTGAAGGCTGAATACTAATGTGTTTGATAAGGTTTAATTAATTTTTTCTTATTTAAAAAATTTCTTCTTATATTTATTTATTTAAAAAAAATTAAATACCTTTTTATTTTAGTCCCGATTCACAAAAGAAAACACCTGTCTTTAAACAGCAATATCTTTTTGAACAGTTTTATGTAAAAACAATTACGATACATCAAATTAAACCTTGTGATATTGTTGTTACAAGATATATATTAACATTTTTGGAAATTAATAGTGATAAAAATATAAAGAATTACGCATAAAAAGTACCCTGTTTTTAACCACTTTTCCAGTATACCCAACTTCAAGGTACTATTACTTTGTTCACGCGTGCTTTAAAATGTATAGGGCTACGAAGCAACAATAAAATAATAATAAAACAAGCTTTAATTTGATGTATCTTAATTGCTTCTGTGGAAGAGATCTAAGCCTTGAGCTTAAAATTCGCCTTGTGAGATGCTACGTGCTCTCAGTTCTTTTCTATGGAATGGAGGCGCACATATCAGAGTGCGTCGACACCAAGAGGGTAGAGGCATTCGAAATGTGGATGTATCGTAGGATACTGAGAGTATCGTGGACAAAGAGAGTGACAAACGTGGAGGTTTTGAGAAGGATGCAAAAGGAGAAAGAATTGATACTAACGATTAAGAAGCGCAAATTGCAGTATTTTGGGACATGTTGTGAGGGGAGATAAATACCAGTTGTTGCAACTTATTATCCAGGGAAAAATAATTGGCACAAGATCCATAGGCAGAAGAAGGAATTCATGGTTGAAGAACTTAAGAGAATGGTTCAATTGCAACAACTGCCAGCTGTTTAGATCTGCAGTATCAAGAATACGCATAGCTTTGATGATAGCCAAACTTCGGAACGAAGACGGCACCTAAAGAAGAAGAATTGCTTTTATATACAACGGTTCAAAAGATATGACTGTTTAAAGACAGGTTGTTTAGGAAAGTGAAGTAAGGCGTTTTTTTTTAAATCGTAGGAGCCCTTTTTAAGAAAATTTTGAGGAAGTGGGTATACTTATCCCTTTATTCCTATCTTTTCCCCATTTATATCTCCCCCCTCCATTCATTATGTGTACGATTCACGCTGCAAAAGGAGGTAAGAACCTGCTTCATTTTATATTTATTTTATCGTATTTTGGATACGCCAAACAAATAAAAAGTGCACAAGATGCACAGCAGATCACGTTACACGTATACAGTCCACTGGAGGAGCGTCCCACGGGATTCTTCCTTGATTTCGTTCTTTGTCTCCGCTCGGGGGAAAATGTACTGCACCACGCTACCAAACAATAGCTACTTTTCTTCCCCATAAATTCATATAGAGCCCCTATATTCATATAAGGCTAGAGGAAGTAAAAATAAAAAGAAGAAGAAGGAGGATGAATAATTTAGATAGATAAATTAACTACGGGATGTACGATTACTTACATTTTTGCTTGGTGGCAGCACTGAGCACTAATTTCGCGAGTCTCTCGTTAGCAGTAATTTCCCGGACTGTTTATTAGGTTGTGGTACAACAAACCTATTTATGTGATGTCCCCTTTTCGGTCACACACGAATCTCATGATGCAAATTTCGGTCAGTTTCAATTTTGCTAGCCGCTCTCTATTTGTAGTCGTTAACTTCTGTATAAGTAGTCCCGTAATACCACTCTGCCTGTTAAACAGCACTCCAGTCTACTATTTACGGCTTTACAAATTTACTGATATGTAGAATAATTAATTTCTGGGGTTTACAAATGTTGGTGAAAATATTGTGGCGGGATTATTTTTATGAGTAAAGTGTTAAAAAAATCTGGTGTGAAACACTCACATGACTTTATCCTTCCAATGTAGATAATATAAATATAACCTATGTTTAATCGTGAGTAAACGGTGTAAAATGAAAAACATAACATAATTTTAATCGCGAGTGAATGGCGCAAAATGAAAACAAACCTCCGTAGAACTTAAAATACGGAAACTCAGTAATTGTTTAAACTTAGGCTCTGTACACAAAAATATTTGAAATAAATGTTGTAGAATTTTAAATGTTCTTCAACTTTGATTGTATACAATTTTTATCGTAGAACGCATATAAGGCCGCAATCTTAAAAAACCCATTTTTTTGAGAGCACCCCCCGAAGAACAATTTCTGCAGACATGGTACTATTGTAGAGCATAAAAATGTAGTAAATTAGGCGTTTTTTTTTTAAAAAAATCGTAGAGCCGTTTTTGAGAAAATAGCAAAAAACTGAAATAATACACGAATAAATTACTACTTCCGGTTGACCGATTTTGATGAAAATGTTCGTGGCAGGTCCACAGTGGGACCTAACTTAAGTTCTAAGTTTCAAAACGTACGCTTTTCCGTTCTTGAGATTTTTGTTCACACACACACACACACACGAAGACCAATTGAAAAGCTGAGTGGATGAAAGTGCTGTCATTTTTTTCAATGTATTTTTCATGATTGATGAATATTACGTGCATATTTAGTTATTAAGGTGGCATAGAATGATCTATTTCAACAGTTAAGGGAAATACTACAAGATTAAGGGGGCATGTAGCCTACCATATAATTTTGTGTTTTGAATTGAATAAAGGGGTAAAGATCACCTTGTTCCTCTAGAATAGAAGACTTATCATTTTAGATTAACAGTTAACTCTGGTAATAAACATTAAACATCATCAATAAAAGCTGTTAAGAATTTCTTTTAAAGATTCCGGAATAAAATACTTTGTCTTGTATTTTTGAAATAGCCATCCAATAGTTCATACATTCTCAAAGGAAACAGAATTTTTGTGGATAAAGGAGTTTATATGCATAGTAAAGTTATAAGAAAACTGATGTAGAAGAATAATGTTGAAAAATAAAATTTGAAGAATTTTTAAATTCATATACTACAATTTTTCGTGAAGGGACAATAATTAGGTACCAAAATAAATTCACAACAAACTCACAAAAAGTTGGGAGTCTGAGATTTTTGATCGCATTTTCCTCAAAACTAAAATTTTGTAACGTACCACCTTCATCCGCTAAGGTCTTCAATTGCTAAAAATATGTTTTTGGGGTTCAGAGACCATCAGGGAACCAGTCATTCAGTTCTGGAAGGAGTCACATTTTGTCCCTTCTTCACGACTATGAAGTAGAGAGGATGGAAGGGACTATGAGGCAGGATCAATACTGTACAAGAAAGTTATTTAAAGCCAGATCAGTTGTAAATTTTCTTAAAAGAAAATAACTTACAAATCCCTCCCTGGTCAGGTAACAGCTTTATACCAATCCGATAGAGCATCTTTGGGCAATTGTTAAGAAAAAATTCAGAACTACAAAAACTGATCTCATAGCTGCACTTATTAAAATATTGCATAGGGATGAAGAAATCATAGAAGTTGTGTTTATCTCACTACAAGCATGCCGGCCGTATAAAAATGATAATACATAACACCTCTGCCCATAATACACCTATAATAACTCTATACTAACTATACTAACTATAATAACACCTCTGCCCATAATAAACAGGTGGAGTGTCAGATTATTTGCACTCAATCTGTTCGTTGCAGGGCTAAAATAAATAGTTCTGTTTCTTATCACATGGTCAGCCAATTAAATGACTGAATCATTTAAGAACAGAAGAGGTAGAGGTGTTAAAGACGCTAGTCAGAGTTACCTCCTCTGAAAGTAATTAATTTCATTATACAGCCAGACCCTGTGGTGAATGAAGTGAAGGTGTCATTTGCAGAGTGGAAAATATGTGCTTTTCAGAGAGCCCGGCATGCTGATAAGCATACTTTTCTACTCAGTGAGGAAGGCAATGGTAAACCACCTCACTCCTCGTTTTACTAAGTAAAACCTCTACGGGTTCAAACCAGCCTTTCGGCTGATGACCTAAACAACAATACATAACAAAAGGTGTACTGAAATTAAAAATTGTAGATCCACCGGGTTGGTTTAGAGGTAAAGTCGTCGCCGTGAGTCAGCTGTTTAACAGCTGATTTTCAGAGACGAAGGTTTCTGGTTGAAATCCTAGTAAAGGTATAGTATTCAGATGAACTATTGTCCCCTAGCCGTGGGAGTGAGAGAATGCATAACGCTCTCACTCGCACAACCCATACGTGCCGTTCCGATAACATTGTCTTTAATTTTACTCATTGTTGTGAGCAAGCGTTTATGCACACAGTAAACTAACAAGCAAGATATCGACTGTAGTATGTTTTCAGATTTGGATTATAACGGTAAAGACCTTTGAGCGCATGCGTAGTTATGCCACATATCTCCCTCTCACTCCCTCTTACTTTTATACGGATTTGAATTCTAGACAGTGGTTACCAGTGTACTTCGATGGTTGGGGTTCAATTAACCAAACTCTCTCAGGAATGGTCGGCCTGGGTCTGTACAAGTATACACCTCATTTACACGTCATACACATCATCCTCATCTCATTGGGTCATGGGGTTGCTTATTGTTCTGAATTGAACAGATTGCAACGTACACGCATTAGAGTTAAAAAAAAATTGTAAATATTTTGTCAAGAAAGAAGTTAATTTGTAGAAAATACGCGCTATAATTTTGATTTCTTTCCACGAGTGTATTTATCTGCACATCTCTGAAGATCAACCCGGTGGGTTCAAAAATTAAAGTTAGTTACAAATTTTGTAAACTTTTTCATCTATAGCTTCGTTTAGTAGTAGTTTTCGTTTTTCTAATGGAAACCGCATTAAAATTTGCCCATTCCGTGTTGATTCGTTCGATATTCATGTACACATAAAATTATAAATGTTGTGGATACATCAAAATTGGCCTTGACACAAGTAAAGTTAAATGCTTAAAGATTTGAGAGAAACTTGGTGCGATTTCCAACCCTTTTTATTCAATAATCCCTTGTCAGATAATTGTAGTCTAGCTATTTTCAACAAGATTTTTTCCACTACTCATTTTTTATCTGTAACTTAAGGAGAGAAGTAATTCAACCCATTTTACCGGCTTTCCATTATTATTCTCTCGCTTTTCCTTGGAAAACAATGTAAGGCAGACATTTTCTCTTCACATATCAGAGTGCGTAACTAAGGCAATAATGACGGATTGTAATTTCTTGACGTAGATTTTTCCCTTTAACGAAACAATTTTCCTGTCTCTAATCAACAACACATCATAATTTTCCTCATTTTCTCTGAAATTCTATTTCATATTTTTATTCTCTTTTACGAAACTTATCTCTCGGATAAGTAAAATAATTTAACACACGTTTGCTTCATTATTTTTAGATTAAGTCTCACTTATTAAGTGATATTAAGGTTGTTATTTTTACTTTCTCTTCCCTACATAAAATATAATAAAGTAAAGTAAGTTGTCATGTCGATTTTTCGAAATTGAGTTTTCCCAGAAGTAGGCCTACACGTTTTCAAGTCCCCTGAACCTGAAAAACATGTATATACGAACCAGGTCGGTTTGTGTGAGTATGTATATTTTGGAATTTGCTATTTGTCCCAAAATTAAGGGTGAAATTAAAATTTCTCAAAAAGTTATCTAACGATTGTGGTTAAACTCTTCGCACTAACAAATTTTCTGGGTTGATTGATTTGGCACAAGTGGTATTGCTAGGAAAATTTATAGGAGCTTGGTATCATTCGAAAAATGGTGTTTTGTTCAGAATCGTAGCCGTATGGAACATTTTTCAGCAAAAATGCACGTAGTAACACGTGCTGGTAAAAATTTTACATTTTACTTTCTCTTTCCTTGTGTGAAATATACAAAAGAAAATAATTTGTTTTCATGTCGATTTTTCGAAATCGCCAAGTGGACACACACGAACATTTATCTATCTGTACATCTGTACAGCCAGATGTCAAAAGCATCGAGTCTGTTGGTAGTCCCCTGCCAAGGTCCAAATCTCCACACCATAAAAAATCTGGTGTGAAACGCTCACACAACTTTCTCTTGCCAATGAAAATAATTAACAATATACCTAACATTAGTAATAAAACATTAGAAATAAACAAACAAACTAACCTCAATAAACATAACCTAATTTTAATCATGAGTGAAAGATGCAAAATGAAAATCAACTTCAGTTTGGCTTAAAAATACGGAAAATCACAATTTCACGCTAAACTAGGCTCTGTAGAGAAAAATGCTCTAAATAAAAGTTGTAGGTCTTTAAATTTCCTATAAATTTGATTAATACACTGTTGTCGTAAAATGCATTCTGAGGCCGAAATCGTAAAAAAATCGATTTTTTACACGTTTACGTGAGAAAAAAACAGAAAATCGCTAATTACCGCTAAACTAAGCGTTATACAAAAAAATGTTCAAAATGAAAGTTGTAGGATATTAAATTCTCTACATTTTTATGGTATAAATTTTTACGCTAAAATGCATATTAAAGCCGTAATCTTAAAAACAATTTTTTTACGTTAAAACAGCCTCACCAAGAATTTCAGCAGACATTGCGCCTACCCTATCTTGTTGAGCATAAAAAATTTAGTATATGAAGCGATTTGAAAAAAATCGTAGTTGCAGGTTTTGAGAAAGTCGCAAAAAAATGAAAAATTATACGAATAAACTACTACTTCCGGTTGACCGATTTTGATGAAAACGTTTGTGTCGGGTCCGGTAGTGGTATGTAAATTAAGTTTCAAGTTCGTACAATGTCCCGTTCTTCAGATATTCTGTTCACACACGCACGCACGCATACACACGCGCGCGCGCACACACACGCGCGCACACACACACACACACACACAGACTAATCGTTAAAAACAGGTTTTTTTGGGTTCAGGGGGTCTGGAAACGTGTAGATCCGGTGAAAACTCGATTTCTTAAAATCAACATGAAAACAATACTTTCCTTCCTATATATTCATATAGGCAAGAGAAAGTAAAAAAAAAACTGAAAACACAGCATTGTAGAAGCTGCAATTTTGGTGTGAAGAGTGAGCTCGTAACTTCTGAACGCTATCATTGTATTTAAGCATATACTTAACGAACATGTGCTAGTTCGCTTTGTACAATTGTATAGTACGTCACTGAACGATTTATTCAATTATTTGTCAGATATTACCCATTGAAAAATGTCATATTTACGCCATTAGTTAATTTCCTTGATTGATAGACGGCAAATTTAAATACGTAGATAACTGCGTTGGCCCAATTCCAACCGAGTAAATATTTACCAACGTCCGACAAATATAACCTGACAATTATCAAATCAGCTACGTTTATGTACAAATATGAATGATTGTCACGGTTTTGTTTACTATTATTTTTTTCTTTTCATTTTTGACAGCTAATCGAAAAATTAAATTATTATTTTAGTTTTTCTCTTACTTGATTAATTTGTTGGTAAATTTGTTTATAGGGTATAATGAAATAATAATCTCATATTTTGTTTGTTATATTTTGTCTCACGTATTTGGCCGGAAAATTGCACGAATTTTTTTAAATAAAAATGAAAATTAATTTTTAGAAAATTGAGAGGAGTACAGTACCAGTACACTAGTTAAAAACTCGTTGAAACTGCGTATTTCTCTACTGGCCAATCGGTTACAGAATACTGGGATGGGGAGGTACGTAGTTTTATTTACACTCTTTGGAATCAACAAAAACCACCCCAAACTATCTTTCTGAGCAATTGTTCTGAAATTTTCAAGTACTAGACGCTGGCTAATTTTATGCGCAAATAGAAAATTAAAATACCGGCAACTTTTATTTGAAGCATTTTTCTCTACAGAGCCCAGTTTATCGTCAATTAGTGATTTTCCTTATTTTTGCAGAGGTTACTTTTCATTTTGCGTCAGTCATGATTAAAATGAGGTTGTTATTGTGTAGGTCATCAGCTAACAGGCTGTCGTCTGCATTAGCAGTAATTGGAGAACAGTCGGACGTTAAATAAAAAAAAAAGTTAACAGGCTGGTTTCAACCTCTAGAGGGGTTTACTAAGTAAGCTTATCAGCATGCTAGGTCCTCTGAAAAGCATTTACTTTCCCACCCCACAAATGACAACTTCACTTCATTCACCACAGGGTCTGGCTGTATAATGAAATTCCTTACTCTCCGAGGAGATAACTGTGAGTATCGTCTTTTACACCTCTACGTCTTCTGTTCTTAAACGCTTCAATCGTATAATTGTTTGATAAGAAACAGAACCATTTTATGTAGCCCTGAAACTAGCAGATCGAGTGCAAATAGTTTAACACTCCACCTGCCTGTTATGGGCAAAAAATTAGGTTATGTTTTTCGTATTACATTGTGTACTCATATTTAAACATAGGTTATATTGTTCATTATCTACATTGGAAAGAGAAAGTTGTGTGAGTATTTTACAGCATATTATTTACTAAGTTTTTCTGTTATAAGTTATTCAGTTGTAGATGAAAACTTATCATAATTATCTAATTAATTTTTTAAGTTTAGTTGAACACTTAACGGTAATTAGTTTTTTGGCTTCATTCCATGGAGCGTAATTTCTCCGTTATAATACTTATGGGATGACTTAATAGTTTTAAAAAAATACTCAAAAGTTTTTCCGTTTTCATTAACAGAAGTTGTAGTAGAAGTTTTATTAAACTTGATTTAATAAATTTTTATTTCCTGTTGGCGTTCCTTAAGGGCGTAAGTTCAGTGATCTCTACCTTTACATTAAAAGACAGTGCCTTGAGAATACCCGAAGCAAACATTAAGAAAAAGAAAATAAATAGTTTAACCGACAGTACACAATCTTAACTTTTTGTTAATCTTCAAGCTGTTTATTTATTAAATTTTATTAATCGTATGGACCAATTTTGAATGTTGTTTGAAACATGTTATAATTGTTATGTGATGCCCACAACAGGCAGGTGGAGTGTTAAATTATTTGCACTCGATGTGCTAGTCCCAGGGCTATAAAAAATAGTTCTGTTTCTTATCACATAGTCACCCAGTTATATGACAGAAGGATTTAAGAACAGAAGAGCTAAAAATGTGAAAGATACTAGTGAAAGTTATCTCCTCTGAAAGTAATGAATGTCATTATACAGCCAGATCCTGTGAACGAAAAAAGTGCTGGGTGGAAAGTAAGTGCTTTTTGGAGGGCGTACGAAAGTCCATTTACCATTTTTAACCAATTGAAAATTGTATCTTAAGTTTCACACATATACACACCCACACAAATCAATCGCTAAAAACATGTTTTTTTTTGGTTCAAGCGGCCTGAAAACTTGTACATCAGGTGAAAATTCTATTTAGAAAAATCGAAATGAAGACAATAACCCTTTTTTCCTTCCCTATATATATCCCTGTAGGGCAAGAGAAAGTAAAAAACTCTGTAAAGTATTCTTATTAACAGCACACCGTATCTCGGTAACAAAAACTCAAGAAAAAAACAATGTAAAGTATACAAATAAACAGCTTTTAAAGTTTCCTATAGAACAACATTTATGTTACTACCCCTATTTCAGACTTTTCTTTGGCTTTCTTTGATCTTTGTTTAGAATAACAATAATTTGTTAGGGTTTTCTGTTTTTAGTTTTGACAGTAAGTATGCCAGAAAATTGATGGAGTTACCATATTTTAATGATGGAAAATTAAAAAATAACTTGAATTGAAAATCATCTAACATCTATGTGTATTGAAATATTATAAACGTGAGTTTTACTTGTTCCCCGTACTTTTTTTCATCTTAAAGTTTAAGATTATTTTTCTTTGTTTTTTTTATCTTTTGTTTGTAGTTAAGGCTACATCGTATCTCACAGAAGTGGAAAAATCTTTTAAACCCTGAGGCCGTTACGGGTCTTTTCATATTACGAAAAGAATTTACATTTAGATGTCCTCTCTCTACGTATTGCCCTGCAGACACATATAAAGCAAAATAACGAGTTTAACTCACACTTTTACCAATTTTATCTTGTACTACATTTAGTATTCTTTTCATCAGTTTTTTCATAAATAGTGAAGTTTCATTACGTCCGGATTAGTTTGTAACAGAAGGTTTCCTTGGCAGACTATGTACAAGGTGTGGCTATTAAATAACGAGACTGACGTTGTAAAAAGTTTTATTTACATTTCATACATAATCACTTATTGTCACCTTCAATATACACTCCGTCCCTATCCCTACAACGCTCCATGCGAATTTTCCATTGTTGAAAACAGTGCTGGAAGTCATATTCTGTCAGCTCCTTCAGGACACGTGCCGCTTTCTCTTTTACAGCTTCCACAGACTCAAATCTTGTCCTTTTTAATGCAATTTCACCTTAGTGAACAGGTAGAAGATAATAATGTGTGATGAAACGTGGTTTTTTACTTATGATCCGGAAACGAAGCGCCATCCATGCACTGGAAGAGCCGAACTTCACCGAGAGCCAAAAAAGCTCGAATGAGCAAGTCAAAATTTAAAGCAATGATGATTGTTTTTTTTTTATATCCATGGGATTGTGTACCTTCATTGGGTTCCTGAAGGTCAAACAATTAATCAATATTACTACCTTGAGGTACTTTCTAAACTACGTCAAAGGAGTAAGGAAAAAACGCCCCGAAATGTGGAAGAACAAATCATGGGTTCTCCACCAAGACCAATGCGCCAGCTCATTCTGTGTTTGTCTGTCAAGAGGTTCCTAACCAAGTACAGCATCTCAGTGTTAGAACATCCACCTTATTCACCAGATCTTGCACCATGTGACCTCTAACTGTTCCCTAAGGTGAAAGCTGCATTAAAAGGGACAAGTTTTGAGTCTGTGGAAACTGTAAAAGAGAAAGCGGCACGTCTCCTGAAAAGGCTGACAGAATATGACTTCCAGCACCTTTTCCAACAATGGGAAATTCGCATGAAGCGTTGTAGGGACAGAGAAGGAGTGTATATTGAAGAAGCGATTATGTATACAATAAAAATAAAATTTTTTTACAACGTCAGTCTCGTTATTTAATAGCCACACCTAGTAAGGTAACGTGTATCGGAGATCTTTTTTTTTTTTTGTCATCAGTCTCTCGACTGGTTTGATGCAGTTCTCCAACCTGTTCTATCTTGCGCAAGTCGTTTCATATCTACATACCTGTAACACCCTACATCTTTTGTAATTTGCTTTATACTCGTATATTGTAATCGTTGCCTCCCTCTACAATTTACTCCCTCAATGTTACCCTCCATTATTGATAGCCCAATACCTGGATGTCTTAGGATATGCCCCACTAGCCTATCCCTTCTTTTGGTAAGATGCTTCCATATACTTCTTTTTTCATCCACTCGCCTAAGAACCTCTAAATTACTTATTTTGTCCACCCACCTAATCTTTAACATTTTCCTATAACACCACATTTCAAAAGCTTCTATCCTCTTCCGTTCTACAGCCCCTATCACCCACGTTTCACTTCCGTATAATGCTACACTCCAAACATAATGTATCGGAGATCTACGCATGTGATTTTCTTGGATACTAATAGAAAAGCTCACTGGTTAATTTTTTGCGTTCTATCTTTTACATTCGCCCATTACAGACAGATTAAGTGTTAAATTATTTGCATTCAATCTGTTAGTTCCAGGGCTACAAAAAAAGGTTTTTTCAATTTATTTATTATTCCATATTTTATAACCAACAAAGACTAAGGCTACATTGCAATTATAATTACCGAAAAGTAAAACCTCAAACTAAAATTTTCTTTGTTAGTTTATTATTCTAATGGCATATTTCTCTCCTTCCATTCTGCTCTGGGGTGATTCATTAAACCGTCGTGATTCATACGGCTGTAAATAAAATTCCTGTTACCGTACAATTAGTTTTCTTTGTACATTCGTGATTTTGTTTTCAACTTGTAAGGTTATGTGAGAAGTTAAATGCATTAAATTTAGTTTGCCATAAATATTAGCGAGTAAGTCAGCGTGGTTTTACGTACTTTGTTTTTTTGGTCATCAGCCGAAAGGCTGGTTTGACCTCTAGAGGTTTTACTAAGTAAAACGAGGAGTGAGGTGGTTTACCATTGCCTTCCTCGCTGAGTGGAAAAGTATCCTTATCAGCATACGAGGCAGGCCCTCTGAAAAGCATCTAATTTCCACCCTGGAATTAACAACTTAATTCTTTTTTTTGCTTTTTTTTGGATTTTTTTTTTGCTTTTTTTGGATTTTTTTTTTCGAACACTTAATTTTGTGTCAATTGGGATTAACTTCATTCACCACAGGGTCTGGCTGTGTAATGAAACTCATTACTCTCAAAGGAGATAACTCTGACTAGTGTCTTTTACACCTCTACCTCTTCTGTTCTTAAATGGTTCAGTCAAATAATTGATTGAACATGTGATAAGAAACAGAACTATTTTTTTGTAGCACTGGAACTAGCAGATCGAGTGCAAATAATTTAACATTCCACCTGCCTGTTAAGGGGAAACGTACTTTATAAAACCCCACTGATATTTGTAATTAACCGTGCATAGTACTGGCGCAATTTATAGTTTATATTTTAAATGGTATACAGAGTAACAGATGTTTTTTTTAATTACCCCCGGCCCTATTTGTTGTTTGTTTATTTATTATTTAATATTGGAGAGGTTTTTTAAAAATGAAATAAAGAATCGAGAAAAAGGAGAAATATTGTGAACGATTAAATATTTACAGTATTGACAGGAAATTAACGCCCTTTTGTTCTTTTTTTATTTGATTTCCGCTGCTGAAAAGCAATTTCGTTTCGGTATTGTTGAAATACAATATAGGCCTCAGCGATTTCTTGTTTTATTACCAATATTCTGTACCGTGCTGTAGTTAGATACCAGGTTAGTTCATAAAAGAGAACAAAAATTGATTTTGTAAATTTTATGCCGTGTGGACGCCATAAAAGTACTCTTGATTGCATTATTTATGACTGGTGAAATTTATCCGTGGTTATTACGTTTCAAATGCCCATATGGTTGCGGCGGGGGTTGGGGGGAAGTACAATTTGAGAGCTCTATTCATTTATCGCCTTTCATTTTGTTGCGTATTGATCGATTTTTTTTCTCCAGTTGCTTTTAGAGAACGTACAGTACTTCGTGCCAGAAAAACCGTGAATAATTTGTTTCATTCTGTGAAGTTTTACTTTTTGGCGCTCTGCTGTTAAAGAGTCGAATGAAAAAATCCTGCCAAGGGCAGAATTTTCCGTACCAGAATTTCAAATAATCTTTACGATTCATTACCCCTTTTTTGCCTTTTATTTTTATTGTGGTACTGCACAATTTCCGTATTATAATTAATTTAATGGGTAGTGGAAAATTTTTATTCATTTGGAGAAGATATAGGCCTTTAAAATGTGGTGCTACAGCAGGATGTGGTGAATTCTGTGGACAGATAGAATGACAAATAAAGATATCTCAAAAATTTTCTTATCATCCGGCGGATTAATTTAACAAATTAATTTACCGGGTTATTAAGTTGGTCGGATTCATAATATTTAACTTACCATTTTTATATCAAAACGTGTAAATAAATGATTGTAATAAAAATACAAAATCTATTAATATACAAAATACTAAAGTATCTATATTAATCTATTAGTAGCTATTAACAAAATACAAAAGTAATTACTATACTAATTACTAATAATATAATAAAGAAGAAACGTCTGTTTGTTTGTATGAGATAATCTCAGAAACTACTGAACTGATTTAAAAAAATCTTTCATTGTTTCATAACTTAGAGCTTGCTGATCAATATAGGCTATTTTGCAACTTTAAGTAACTTTAATTATGTGAGTTTAAGCAACTTAAACTGTGCCGATGTCGCATGTTTTAGTTTATCTGGTGCATAGCACTTTTATTTTTTCTAGGTCCTCTGGATGGTGTATTTTTTGGGCTAGAAGCACGATTCAACTTTTATACTTCATAGAAAAACGGGAAGAATAACATTCGATTCCTAAACATTAAAAATTCGGATATATTCAACATTTTCATTTTTGTACTGTATTTCATATATTTTTGCTTTCATTCTACAGGTACTGAATGAGTCATATATTTCCAATTACTCTGCGTACCGCACCCACGTATTACTGTTTCTTATCTCAGCCATATATCAACTGTCTCTTTCTTTTCCATCGATATTCTCCTATGCATTCTTATTCAATTCTATTAAATCGCAGGGACAAACATTTAAAACAGTGGGCATCGATTTGAGACAAGACTGCTTCCTTCACTCATGGACAACTTTATGTCGGACTTTCTAGAGCTGGAAGTGCAGAAAAAAATTTATTTTGCTGCCACAGGGCAACATAACTACAAATATTGTATATAGGTTTTAAAATAATTTAATTAGGCCTACATTAGCTGATGTGAAGCGAAGCGAAGCGAGCGGGGGTTGCTAGTAGGCCTACTTGATAAAATGGGCAAAGAATGGAAGTTGGTTGAAACTGTAAAGAAGAGAAAGTTCAATATCTTGGATATGTGATCAGAGGCCCTTAACATATCATCTTACAATATTAATCATGCAGGAGAAAATGAAGGGCAAACGGAACTTTGGCAGGCGTAGGGCATCCTAGCTAAAGAATCTGAGGGCTGGTTTGGCTGTAGTTATACGGATCTGTTCCGCACAGCGGCGAATAAGGTCAGCATAATGATGATGATCTCCGATAGGAGAGGGGCTTTAAGAAGAGGAGAGGAATTTTTCAGGATAAGACGTATCTAGTGGTACATTCTCCGTTTATAACTGTGGGTTTTGTCCGTTATTCAAACCGAGAGATCTCTGCTCCATTTTCGCATTAGACAGTTTCCTACAGTTGAGAAGTTCCTTGTAACAATGTCGCAGGCCGGTTTGTCGGGATGGTTATTTAGTCGTTCGCGAAATTTACTACAGAACGATGCATTTAGTTACTTTACTGTCGAAATTTTTAAATCGTTGTGAAGGGTTTTATTGGGTACATAAATTAATATGAGTGCCAGAAGCAAATTATTCCTTGATTCCAAAAAGTGGATTTCTTTTAAAAGATATACGTCTGTATTTGTTTTTCTTTCTGGAACAACAATATCCAAAATAATATTTACGAGTTTGTTGTATCTACATGGCGTATAAACCGGAAGATACGAGGTCTGTTCAAATAATAACCGAACCTTTTGAATTACGCGCCAACGGGGATATTTAGCTACGTGCGGTTGGCAGCACACTGTTCTACGTCATATCCTTTGTACACACATGATTTTGGATTGTTGATCTCATTTACTTTCCGTGTAGTTGCGTTTTTAGTACGACGTGTGTAAGTGCTAGTGACGATTTTTGCAATGTGCGATATTCGGGAGCAAAGATGCAACGTAAAAATTTTGCGTCAAACTGGGAAAAACGTTCACAGAAATGTTTCAACTTTTGAAATAAGCGTATGGAGATGATTCTCTAAGTTGTACTTGCCGGCCGCGTTGGCGATGTTGGTAACGTGCTCGCCTCTCATCACGCGGTCTTGGGTTCGAATCCCACTCGGGCATGGCATTTTTTCATACGTTACAAAAAATTCATTTCATCCTTCACCGTCTGCATTAGCAGCAATTTGCAAAACAGTCGGACGTTAAACCAAAAAAAAAAAAAAAAAAAAAAAAAATCTAAGTTGTACACAATGTTATGAATGGTTTCTCGATTTAAAAATGGTCGCCAGTCAATTGAAGACGACCCTCGACCAGGAAGACCTTCGACTTCAACTGATGTCACCCACGTTATAATAATCCATGATCTGGTGCGTGAAAATCGCCGATTGACTGTCCGAGAACTTTCAGAAGAAGCTGGAATCTCAATTGGATCGTGCCATGAAATTTTGACCGAAAAATTGAACTTGCATCGAATTGCAGCAAAGTTTGTTCCCCGTTTGATGACGGAACAGCAAAAAGAACATCAAGTGGACGTTTTTCGGCAACTTCTCGAACAAGCAAACGATGATGCAACATTCATGCAAGGATCATAACGGGAGATGAAAGTTGGGTTTACGGCTACGACATTGAGACAAAAGTGCAATCGTCACAATGGGTTGGCAAAGGATCTCCACGCCCCAAGAAAGCACGTCAGTCCCGATCCAATGTCAAAGTGATGATCACTGTTTTTTTCGATTTTAACGGAATTGGGCATTTTGAGTTTTTGCCTCAAGGTGAAACAGTGAATCGTATATATTATCAAGGCGTTTTAAAACGGTTACGTGAAAAAATTCGCAAAAAGCGACCTCAGTTGTGGAAAGACAACTCATGGTTACTCCATCATGACCACTGAGTATAGAATAACTTCTATACTCTGTATTACTTCTATACTCTGTGATCATGACAATGCGCCCGCGCATTCAGCTTTGTCAGTTCGTCAGTTTTGTGCCAAAAATCAGATGACTGTCATCCCGCAGCCTCCGTACCACCAGATCTGGCTCCTTGTGATTTTTTTTTATTCCCAAAATTAAAATCGGTGATTAAAGGACGCCGTTTCGAGAATGTTGATGACATTAAAGAAAACTTCGTCACATACCTTGAAGGACATCTCAAAGGAAGCTATCCAGGAGTGTTTTGCAATGTGGAAACATCGCTGGGAAAAGTGTGCGAATAGGGGAGGGGAGTACTTTGAAGGTGACAAGGACGAATAATATGTAAAATTAATAATAAAGATTTAAAATCAAAAGTTCGGTTATTATTTGAACAGCCCTCGTATAAGTTAACCCGTTGAAATCTGCCCAAGTCACATATAGAATTTGGGCTTCTATTTAACCCTAAACTGAATTATTTTGTATCATAAACTTATATTAATATACGTGTGTTTGCGTTTGTTACAGCTGATATATATGACGAAACGACTTCGAAATTGCAGCCGCTCGGTTTAGATTCGGAATGTGTGGGAGGAGGTCGTATCAAGCATTCTCCTGGAGAAAAGAAAATCAACGTTTATGGATATTCACAGGTAAACCTTCACTTGTCATTTTTTTAAACATATAGGAAAGTAAACACCGGGTTAGTCTAGAGGTAAAGTCGTCACCGCGAGTGAATCCGAAAGAAGTACGGCTAATTAACATTCCATTTATTATTGTTTATTTACTTTTATTTAATCCCTTACCTGTGTACGTTGCGATCTGTGCAATTCAGAACAATAAGTGACCTCATATATAATCAAATCCTTCATCTACTTTAACAGCAATACGTACTCACATGTACACGCACACATACGCACGCACACACACACACACACACACATACATTTATGACAATCTTCATTAGGGTTCTTTAAAGTTATCATTTTTGAAAATTTAAAAATAAAATGTTGCTGAGAATATAAATACGAATATGCTATCAAATTTCATGAAAATCCGTTCAGTAGTTTTGGAAATTAGCCTGCAAAAAAACCTCGCTTTGTCTTTATAATATTAGTATAGATTAATTAATATGTTTAATGAATTTTTTGATTGTTAATGTTATTGCTTATTCACTGTAATTTTTCTTTAATCTATAATTATATTTTATTTTACTCTATAATTACGATTAGAAAAGGTGGTAGGAATTTGTAAAAAATTCTCTGTGAGCATTTTTATCAAAATTAAATGTATTAAAGGTTGTATTTATTTTTATAGTATTAGGTTTACAATATTTGTTTTTCATAGTTCAGTTTTATTTGTAGATCAGCATTTTTTGTAAACATGTAATAATAATTTTATGAAATGTACTAATATATTATTAAATTTTTGCTGACTATATTAGATGAATTGTCATGTAGTTTACTATAGTGGGGTATCGTTTAACTGTTTTCAATCATTAGTTTACTTTATTTAAACATTTTAATGGAAATACCTGTAAAAATGTACTTTGTTGTGTTGTTGTTTAGGTGATCAACCGAAAGGCTGGTTTGAACCTCTAGAGGCTTTGTTAAGTAAAACGAGTAGTGAGGTGGTTTACCAGTACCTTTCTCATTAAGTGAAAAAGTAGCTTGTGGTTATCAGCATGCCAGGCTTTCCGAAAAGCAACTATTTTCCACCCTGCAAATTACACCTTCACTTCATTCACCACAGGTTCTGGCTGTATAATGATGAAATTATTACTCTTGAGAGGAGATAACTCTGACTCGTGTCTTTTACATCTTTACCTCTTCTGTTCTTAAATAGTTCAGTATATAATTGGCTGACCATGTGATAAGAAAAATAACAAATTTTTGTAGCCCTGGAACTAGCAGATCGATTGAAAATAATTTAATATTCCACCCCCTGCTTACGGGCAATGTACTTTATTGTGAATAAACTCCTCTAGTTGGCGTTTTGTTTGGCCAGAAAAACTATTGTTATTATTCTAAATATCTTATATCTCATCACATGACCAAAAAACTCCAGTTTTCGATACGGGTATTTCACATATTCACAGGCAGATGGAGTGTTAAATTATTATTTACACTCGATCTACTAGTTTCAAGGCTGCAAAAAATAGTTCTTTTTCTTATTATACGGTCAGCCAATTATATGACTGAAGCATTTAAGAAAATAAGAGGTAAAGGTGTAAAATACACTAGTCTCAGTTCTTTTTTTCTGAGAGTAGTCTAATGAATAAAAAAGAGTAGTCAGAAGATAAAAAGGCCGGTGATTATGCCAAACTCTACCCTTTCCGTCTCCCCTGAAATCATAAACTAACCCCTACCTTAAATTATACCTTTAGTCCACGTTCAGTAAAATGCATGCCTTCCCCTCACCAAAATAATAGGCCTCCCACAAAACTGAAAAAAGGCCACTGAAAAATAAAATAAAATAAAAGAGCCGCTCTTAAACCCACTTGTCCCTTAATTTAAATTTTCCACAAATAACTTCTAAAAATAAATTACCTCCTTTCAAGTCCCAGTTCCAATGTCCCACGAACCAGAATCCTATTTCCTATTTAAACTATAAAATTCCCCCTAAATTTCTTGAGGTTGCAATTATTCTGTTATATTGTTCCCCGAGCGACCAGGTGTTCCTTAACACGATGTCGCCATCATAGGGCTTCTTAGCCCTCTCAACCAGGATTCAGGATTCAGGATTCTAATGAATTTCATCATTCCACATCACAGCCACACACTGTGGTGAATGAAGTGAATGAAGTGAATGAAGTGAATGAAGGTGTGTCATGTGCAGGGTAGAAAGTAGATGCTTTTCGGAGGGCCTGGAATGCCGAAAAACATACTTTTCTATTCAGTGAGTAAGGCAATGTTAAACTACCTTATTCCTCGTTTTACTTAGTAAAGCCTCTAGAGCAGTCATGTCAAAGATACGGCCCGCGGGCCGCATCCGGCCCCCGGGCTGTATCAATACGGCCCGCGATCGCAATGTGTCACAGAAAGAATCATGTTTTTTTAGAGCTTTAAGACTTCACTCGATTCCTCTACGGAAGTTATAAAATGCGCACACTACATTTATAAGTTACTTTTAAGGGCAGCGCGTGCCTAGACAAGCGAGAGAAATAGTCAGTAACGCCATTTCTACCTGACAGGAATGATCTTGTCAAAAACAAGAGAAGTCAGGTATCTGGATCCTCGAGCTCAAAATAATTATCATCTTTTATAACTTTGATATGATTTTTAACAACCGTATATTATATACCATACTTATTATTTTAATTAAATAAATAAAATGTTATAATAATTCAGTACATTTTTTGTTATTTGAATCTGGCCCGCCTACACATTCTAAATTTAATATATGGCCCTCTTCAAAATTGAGTTTGACACCACTGCTCTAGAGGTTCAAACCAGCCTTTCAGCTGTTTACCTTACCAACTTAACTTCCATCGTTTTATTTAACTTCACAAAAATTACCATGTTCCTTACTCTATCCGCCCACATATCAAGGCCTCGGAGTCGTTTTATTTTATTCTGATTCAGCGTCCAACCCCCCCCCCCCATAAAACATTGCAAATACGAGGGGGTACCTAAAAGTAACCGGAATAGCATTGCCATGGGCGGTGCTTGTGTAGTACGCATTTCTGCCGCACAGACATGTATAGCGCCACTCATTGCGAGTTCAGTGCAGTGATTATTTTTGCTAGCGCTGTTTTGTTCTTGTTTCGTTTTTTATGATGGAACAACGTGTAGCTGTGAAAATTTGTTTTCTACTCGGTAAAAGTGCTGCTGAAACTGTTTTAATGTTGAAAACAGCTTACAAAGATGACGCTATGGGAAAATCTCAAGTATACGAGTGGTTTTCTCGGTTTAAAAATGGCGTCATGTTAATTGATGACAAACCTCGTTCTGGACGTCCATCAACTGCCCGAATCGACGAAAATGTGTAAAAAAATTCGAGAGCGTGTGCTCTCAGACCGTCGACTGACAATTTGGAAGTTTTTAAGAAGATTGCGCAAAAGTGTTCGTCAAAAAAGATCCGATTTGTGGCAGACAGGAGACTGGTTCTTTCACCACGATAATGCACCTGCACACATAGCCATTTCGGTGAAGGACTTTTTGACTAAAAATGGCATGGTTCCGCTGCCCTACGCACCTTAGTCGCCTGACCTGACTCTGTGCGACTTTTTCTTATTTCCACACATGAAAAGGGACATTAAAGGACACCAATTTGACAACACTGAAGCGGTCAAGAAAAAAAACAAGGGAGGAGCTGTCAGCCATTTCTAAAGATGACTACAAAAAATGTTTCGAACAGTGGAAGCACCAGCGGGATTAATGTTTTAGTTTTAATGGAGAGTATTTTGAACGGGATAAGGCTGTTTTTGTAAAAAAGTTGAAAATAAATAGCTTTTGAAAAATAATTCCGGTTCTTTTGGGTACCCCCTCGTATTATGGTTTTTTTATTGTATTTTTCGGCTGTTAATTACAGTTGCAAATAAAATATTTAACAGATAAATTGGCTTCAGTTGATGCAATTAAAAATTAAAAAAAAAAATTTACTCCCCACTGTGAGATTCTTTTTGTGTTTTTTATCTTGGTTGCATTTTTAATGAAGAAGAAGTTGCCAAATATTGATTGTTATTTTAAAAGGAACTTTCTTTAAGTTTTCTTAAGTAAAAAATTGTTTGTTTTTTGTTAATTATATAGAAATGTTTCTTGTTATAATTAACCTCGAGTCAAAGTATTCTGAAATGAATTACCATATTTAATAATTTTGAAAGGGAAAAGTAAATTTGTGATACAAAAATATTTTAAGAAAGTGTATTTTCGTTTTTAGTTTGTCTTTATGTTTCATGATACGCTCACGAATATAAGTCACAAGAAGAGGATTTTTTTTTTAAATTTAGCAAAGTTAAAAAAACCTGTATTGATGTTCTCAGAGTATATTCTGAAAAGAGATGACAAAACCTTACCTTAGAATTTGTTTTATTTTTTCTCTTAATGGGCCTTTTTATATCCTTTCAGTTGCTTGATTCCTCCAAGCCTTCTTAACTTTTTTTTTCTCAAAATACATAAATAATAATGTTTCAAAATAATAATGTTTGGAAGTAAAAAATGTAAAAAATATTTTTGTGAAACAAATTTCCTCTTTTAATGTATTAATATATTAGCTGTTATTTTAAGGATTGAAGAAATATATTAAAAATATCATAATGTCCGTGTTTGCTTGTAACAGCCAGATGTAGTATTAAATTATTTACACTCGATCTGCTAATTCCAGGGGTGCAAATAAATAATTCTGTTCCTTATCACATGGTTAATCAATTATATGACTTGTACCATTGTGAAATGTACAATTGTACAAACAATGGAAGTTATGGTAATTCCCAATTAATACAGAGTGATTTTTTAGTCCTGTTACCCAATTGTTAATGTCTGGTAATTTTTTTCTAAGAAAGGGATATTTTGTTTTGTGACACAAAGTTGGTAGCCCTACTCAACTGGTATAGATACGATAGTTTGAGTTGATTCTCCTTGAGTTGCGTAAAATTTTGTGCCGTTTCCAGTTGTGTTACGAACAGAATGTCTTTTACGCTAGAACAACGGGTTTTCATTCTTGAACAATATTTTGCTACAAAATCGTATGCGAGTGTAAAAGAATCATTTCAAATTAAATTTTTTGGTGTTCCTCCACTCTACTCTAGTCAATTTCTAGGCTAACTAACTGATTTTTAGAGGCAGGTATTGTTTGCAGCAGAAAACGTAGTGGTCGACCAACTCTCTTGACAGATGACGTTAAGAGAATGTGAAAACAAGATTGATCAATTCTCCATGGAAAAGTTTACAAAAACTTTCCTCGCATGTTGATTTGTCATGTTCGAGTGCTCAGAAAGCTGCTAAAAAATTGAAATTGTATCCGTGTCACATACGATTAGTCCTAGAGCTTCAGCCTCCAGATTTAAACAGGAGATTGTTTTAGGATAAAAGACATTCTGTTCGTACCACGACCGGAAATGGCACAAAATTTTACACAGCTCAAGGAGAATCAACTCACACTGCCATATCCATACTGGTTGAGTAGGGCTACCAACTTAGTGTCACAAAACAAAATTTATTTTTTTTAGAAAAATATTACCAGACATTAACAATTGGGTAACAGGACTAAAAAATCACCCGGTATAACTTCCATTACTCAGTACGAGCCATTAAATAATGTAAGGGAAAAACCCCATTGTTAGAAAAAATTACGTTACAAATAGCAGTTAGATAGATAATAGGTTGTAAATGTAGCCAACTGTCAATCATCTGATTTTTTTTGGGCCGGTGTATATTTTTTTCCTCTGTGTTTTTGGGCCTTTCTTCCACCTATCAACTTTCAGCCAATCATTGGAATGGTTCTCCTTCTCGTTGGCCCTCCAGGTTGGTGGGAGATGGAGGCTTGTCAACTAGAGGTTTCCTGGTTCGAACCCGGGAAATTCACAATCAGTTCCTTCGGGACTTAAGAGTGGAAGAAGTGATAAGGAGAACGATGAGAATAAGAAGTATGGGGAAACACATTTAATTTGAAGTAAAAATTTATTCGTATATCTATTAAGGGTTTTTAATTTTTTGTTTTTGTATTAACGTCGCGGCTAAAAGGTTGGCTATATTTTAAAATAGGTTAGGGTAATTTAAGGATTGTTTTGTGGAGAGTTGTTTGCTGACGTCGGATCAAGTGGCCAGGCAGCGGGTTTTTGGTTGGTAAGGCTGTTGCGGCGTCCTTGGGACTGGACGAGGACGCCTCAATTGAGTCCAACACTACTTCCCCCATTGCGAGGGAATGAAAATAAGTTTTTCTCGCCGCCTCGGATAAAAAAAGGATTGTTTTGTTAATAGTTAGTTAATTTAGTTAGTAATACATTCATTAAATATTTAGTTTAACGAAAGGAAATTTAGTTTTTATTTATTTTTCTCATGCTCTGCTGACAGAGCTGGCGCCCAACAATTTTTTTAAAATTATTTTTTAGTTCATACTAAAGTATTTGCCCACCGTTTGAATTTGAAGGTGGTGCAAACTTAAGGATTTAACAACAGAAGAGGTAAAAATGTAAAATACACTATAATACACAGTTACCTCCACTGAGTTTTGTTAAGGGGGGGGGGAACATACCTAAAATATGAAAAACTTTCCCTTATGAGTTACAAACCCGATTTTGTTTTTGGAAGTTAGAGTTAAAAAAAAGATAATTTTCCATATAATATGTTATAAAAAATTTCCACCCTGTCGCCTTTTAAGGGGTGGGGGATGAAATATCAGTGTGTTTTTGGGAAAGCTGTAACTTATTTTGTATTTGACCTATCAGTCTATTGTTTTTTTAAATTAAAGAGAAAATTCTGGTCTGTGATCTGATGAATTAGTTTTTAAAATCTTATAATCTGAATTTTTTAAAAAATTTTAAATTTTTACATCAACGAAAAACTACAACTTGTATGTTTACGTCTAAACAAAAAAAAACAAATTGAAGTTACTTTGTAATTTCCCTTCATCAGATCATAGAACTAAGTCTTCTGAACAATTTAAAAAAAATTATTGCTCTATCTTTAACAGAAAAGAAGTTATGATTTTCCCAAACTTTGAAAAACAGAAAATTTTTATTTTTTAGATAATTGAGGTAAAAATCTTACTAATTGTGATGTAGTTCAGAATTCTCCTGCACTAGACGTTACATACTGTTAGTGCATTCGGTTAGTACATATGGTTAAAGCTCCACTTCAGTGATATTATTATCAACTAAAACAGAATTAAACGCATTTCAAAACAAAAAAAAAAGATCATGGCTTTATCTTGTTTCGTTTTCATGCTAGAGATTATTGAAAATTAGTGTTGTTTTCGTAAAAAAAACACAAAATTTAGTTTGAACACCGAGTCGTTTTTTCAAATTTTACATCAGTTTATAAAAGCCGTATTACATAAACAGATATAGCCTACCATTTTAAGAGTACATTTCAGAGAATCTAACTAGACAAAAAAAATGTTTTTGATATTTTTTAAATTTGTTCAGCTGTTACTGGGTATGTTCCCCCCTTAAACTTAGTTACTAACTTTTATAGTCACCTATAGTTTTATTTTTTGTTTGGTAAGTTAACAATTTTTTGTTACAGGGTTTCGGTAAAGCAGACCATCAGGTGACCGTTGAATTATTGAAGGGTGTCTACAAAGATTATGAAATAACATGGTCCGATGAAGGGTACTAACTTTATTTTCAAATCTAATTACGCACTAATTAATTAAGCATAATTTATGTATTTTTGTAATGACTTTCGGCGGTATGGTAATCAATATTTACTTCGAAATATCTGCGATTTAACTTTTGTATGGAGTAATAATAATATTATATTTTCAAAATTTTTTTATTCATAGTGTCTTTCAAATTTATTCTTTTTTAAATATAGCTTAATTGTAAATCAACAGATTTTAATGTATCAGTCTAAATGTATAACAATATAAATGGGTTTTAAATCAGGAATTGTATTTTCTCAATTTTGATTTTTTTTAAATATTTTTGAATGGGAATTAATTGGCTGTAATCTGTAAATTGCTTTTCAACTTAATGAATTTTTCGAGTTAATAATTTCATGAATGTTATTAACCGATTTTAAGAAACGAGTGAATTAAATGTTGGGCTAATTCTATTTAGAGAAGCCAATGGAATACTCAACTCAAATCCATCGCAGAAAGTTCTGTGTATTAATGGATTCGTGATTGATAAAATAAAAACGTGGTGAGATGGACGTAGGTACCGGGTTCAATTCCCGCTTAAGTTTGAAATTTTTTTCATTACTTATTCTCATTTATCAACAAACATGTACAAAACAGTCAATATTAAAAACAAAAAGCAAAAAAAAAAAATCAGTCCCTCTCAGGCAATTAAAACATAACAATTGTAATTTCTAATTGTATTTTCCTGCTACTTGTTTGTAATGTTTTTAAGAAAAATTATAATAAGTTTTATTTGTTTTACTGGTGATGCGTAATATTATAAATTATTTTATTTGTATTTTTTGTAACGTAATAATAATTATAAAAAAATTTATTTGACATGTTGTAGAAAAATATACGAGTATATAGACTACAACATAAAAAATTAAAGATATTCTTATTGTTAACAATAAAACAATCATAACTCATTCTAAATAAAAAAAAAATAAATAAAAAAGGCTACACATTAATTCCACAACAAGGAAAAATAGGTAATAAGTGTATTTCATTTTTGGTAAGCAAATAAATAGTAAAATTGAAGGGGTCGGGAGAAGATAGTGCTAACTCTCATGAACATAATTTTATGCAATTTCATTTTAAAAGTTTACAGAAATCTACAAATCATGTTTTTGAACTTTTGTGAAACATTTGTTATTTTCTTTTAATCAAGATTCTTAAGATCGTAAATATAGCATCCTTTTTAAAACGTGCTGAATATTTTATTTTTACAGAATATTTAAGAAAAATCATGCTGAAAATTTTGTGGGTTAGCACTTTCTTCTGCCGACCCCTTCAATTGCCGGCCGCATTGGCGAAGTTGGTAACGTGCTCGCCTCTCATCATGCGGTCTTGGGTTCGAATCCCATTCAGGCACGGCATTTTTTCATACGTTACAAAAATCATTTCATCATTCACCGTCTGCATTAGCAGTAATTGCAGAACAGCCGGACGTTAAACAAACAAACAAAAAAAACAAACGACCCCTTCAATTAAGGTTTGTGATACAATCGGTTTGAGTCATCATGCTTTAAAAGAGGGTATAAAAAGTTACGTATCCACTGCGACATGTTCCACCATGTTCATACCATTCATCGGTACGCCTTGATACACTCACTTCATTTAGGCCCGAACTGAAATCGAGCCAATATGTTCGTTCTACCGGGTGATTTTTAGTCCTGTTACCCAATTGTTAATGTCTGGTAATTTTTTTCTAAGAAAGGGATATTTTGTTTTGTGACACAAAGTTGGTAGCCCTACTCAACCGGTATAGATACGACAGTTTGAGTTGATTCTCCTTGAGTTGCGTAAAATTTTGTGCTGTTTCCAGTTGTGTTACGAACAGAATGTCTTTTACCCTAGAACAACGGGTTTTCATTCTTGAACAATATTTTGCTACAAAATCGTATGCGAGTGTAAAAGAATCATTTCAAATTAAATTTTTTGGTGTTCCTCCACTCTATTCTAGTCAATTTCTAGGCTAACTAACTGATTTTTAGAGGCAGGTATTGTTTGCAGCAGAAAACGTAGTGGTCGACCAACTCTTTTGACAGATGACGTTAAGAGAATGTGAAAACAAGATTGCTCAATTCTCCATGGAAAAGTTTACAAAAACTTTCCTCGCATGTTGATTTGTCATGTTCGAGTGCTCAGGAAGCTGCTAAAAAATTGAAATTGTATCCGTATCAGATACGATTAGTTCTAGAGCTTCAGCCTCCAGATTTAAACAAGAGATTGTTTTAGGATAAAAGACATTCTGTTCGTACCACGACCGGAAATGGCACAAAATTTTACACAGCTCAAGGAGAATCAACTCACACTGCCATATCCATACTGGTTGAGTAGGGCTACCAACTTAGTGTCACAAAACAAAATTTATTTTTTTTAGAAAAATATTAACAGACATTAACAATTGGGAAACAGGACTAAAAAATCACTCTGTATAATTCAGGAATAACGATTAATTCTGAGGGTTTATGTAAGGGTAAGCGCACAGTGAACCCTGGTCGCAGGTCGCAGGTCGCAGGTCGCAGGTACTGATTCACGGTGGTGGGAGCATGTAACTACGCGCTTAACCTTCATTCAATTGTCGGTATTCAACTTGAGTTCCGGTAGCAGCAGTGATAATGAATTATTCCTAACGGAAAACGCTTCAAATTTTAAATCAAGGTCCTACTGGGGTTGCTACCCTTATCTAAAAATAATGAAAATTTTAAATTTTTAGAACATAAAAAAATCTGTTAACGGCATGTTGTTTGACGTTAAAAACTACACAAAAATTTGATAACCCGAAAATTCTCAATCAGCACCCTCTAGCCTGCGGTAGGGGTTGTATTTTTTTTATCTCCTAAACGATGCATTGTAGAGAAAAATTGTATAGAATATTTTTTGTACCCCTTGCAAAGTACTTTAAAACCATATAGCTATTGTTGCCCTTAACATGCCGGTTTGGTGAGAAAAGTCAAAAAACAAAATTTCGGCTTTTTGGGGTTTGCCGTTTTCAGGTATTCCTATCTTTACACCTTTAAAACGGTTTTTTAGGCAAATTTTTATTAACAAACCGTTACAGGTACGTAACGTTCATTCATTCATTCACCTTGTGGCAAATGGTTCTGATCCACATATGAATTCTGATCCACCTACCCCTCTGAGGCCGAGACACGAGTGGAGTGGAGTGGAGTGGCGAGTTGTTATCTTTTAAAGACAATACAGTTAATAACATTAAAACAGAACAGAAAATTGTTCGGCATAATCATCTTTTTTCGCGATTAAAAAAAGATGGAAACGTTTAATTTTATATTGTCTAAAATAGAACTCGTTTTATAAAAACAATGGTGCAACTTGCACAAATAACCATTATTACCAGAAGAAAGACTTATGATTACTTTCAAATACGTATTTTGAACATTTTGACTAACGATATTCAAAAAATTATGAAGCATAGTTTGGCCAGTAATAATCTTTTTAAGTTATTTTTATAAATTTATCTTATTACAATTAATTAACAAGTAGTTATTACTTATGAATACGTATTATACGACGCAAAGTACACTTAGCAACCTGCTAGCAAGCAGCAAGCAGGTTTATGCAAAACAAACCAGTGACCTGATAAATGCACAGATGACCAGTGCGCAGCTTTCTCCACCAGCGTTTACTGTGAGACATCCGATTAAAATATAAGTCTATTTCCCACTAGCAGGCTCCCGCTTGTAAGCGACCTGCGACCAGCGTTCACTGTGCGCTTACCCTAACAATTTAAGAGTCGTTTCACTCTTACCTATTTTAGAGATGGAGGATTTTATTTTCAAAATTTTAAACGATCTGTAATTGTAAACAAAGCCTGCTTGATATTGTTTACATTCAGACTTTTTTAAGTAAAGCCTTGACATTCTTACAATACTCATCTATTTACAATTTTCACAATCATATTTCTCAGCTCTCAATAATTAGTTTTATTATATAATATTAATAATATGGTAATTATTTTTATTTATAGAAAAAAATCAATTGCAATATTTATACGAAATAAATTTGGATTAATCTTATGGAATATTTATTATTACCTTTCCAATCCATTCGTTATTCTTATTTCCTTAAGGGGATGCGGGATCATAAGCCGAAAGGCTGGTTTGAACCTTTAGAGGCTTTACTAAGTAAAATGAAGAGTAAGTTGTTTTACAATTGCCTTCCTCACTGAGTGGATAAGTATGCTTATCAGTATGTCAGGCCTATTGAAAAGCATCTCCTTTCCATCCTCCAAACGACACCTTCACTTTATTCATCACAGGGTCTGGCTGTATAATGAGAGTAAATAACTCTTGACTAGATTCTTTTACACATCTACCTATTCTGTTCTTAAATGTTTAATATAATTGGCTTTCAGTCTTAGCTGGCGTGCCTCAGGGCTCAATTTTAGCCCCACTTCTCTATTCTGTATATACTTCAGACCTACCGACCCTACCCCAAACCCTCACTGCTACCTACCCTGACGACACAGCGATATTAGCCCGAAACCAAAACTCTATACACGCTTCACTAACACTCCAACATCATCTCAATCTTCTACACGAATGGTGTAAAACATGGAAAATAAAACTTAATACGGCAAAATCCCTTCACGTAACTTTCACACTCCGTCATGGTGATTGCCCACCAGTATAAATAGACAATGAACCTCTCACAAAAGCAGATTCGGTCAAAAGTATCTCGGTCTGACTTTTGATAAACGACTAACTTGGAGCACACATATCAAACGGAAACGTTTATTACTGAATTCCCGACTTAAACTTCTATAGTCCCTACTTCACAAACGATCAAAATTACCAACGGCACAAAAATTACGCATATATTGTTCTCTTTTGAAACCTATGTGGACCTACGGGTCCCAAATTTACGGTTCAACCAAACCCTCTAACTTGCAACGAATTCAAGCATTCCAGTCAAAAATATTACGCCTTATAGCAAATGCACCTCTTTACGTAAACAACAAAACCTTACATACAAATTTGAAAACACCACTTGTACAAAATTCCATTGAATACCTATACAAACGCTTTCACGACAAGTCACACGAACACGAGAACCCTTTGGTGCGTTCACTTCCCACCGTCCATTTACCTGATAATCCCCCTAGACGCCTTAAAAGACGCTGGAGTAGAGACCTACTAATTTGAAATACTAATTTCATTTTTGGGGAGGCACCAATGGGGGCCCTACCCCTCTCATGCCTATCATGTCATTTACATTATTATCATAATCATCACATTTGCTTGTTGTAAAATTTTACAGTTGTAAATAAAGAATTAAAGAGAGAAAAATTTATATATAATTTGCTGACCAAGTGATAAGAAACAGAATGTTATGCGTATAAAAATGTAAATACGCGATTTCAAATTGAGTGTCCGTAACATTTACCGCTACGTGATCTAAAAAAAAATCGTATCACTTTATAAAACGCAGCAGAAAACAATGAACAAAATATTTTCTCGGAACAATTTCTTACTACAATGTTTACGCACGATACTTATCGATATGAATGTTTTTTTTTCTTCTTCTTTTTGCGCCCTGGAGACTCCAGGAGGAGTATAGGACATGTCGTCAGATATAACACCTGAAATACATATAACAATCACACAATGTATCACAACTATCAAGAAAGAAATTCTTGTACGCTATTTCCTTATGAATGTTCAGTCATTGTGTGAAACATTAAGAATATGAACGAGAAACTGGTCGAATCATTTACTTTGCTTGCCATCACACAGACTTCCTCTACGAGCATGGAAATGAATAAACCTAGAGGGAAGAGAGGCCTAGGAAGACCCAAAAAGAGATGGAAGCCGGAGCAGGCCACTGAGCCTAATTCTTGACGGATGATGATGACTAATCACATGTCAAAAAATCTGGTGTGAGACACTCACACAACTTTCTCTTGCCAATGCAAATAATTAACAATAAACCTAACATTAGAAATAAACAAAAAACTAACCTCAATAAACATAACCTAATTTTAATCGTGAGTAAAAAACGCAAAATGAAAATCAATCTCAGTTTGGCTGAAAAATACGGAAAATCACTCTTTCACGCTAAACTAGGCTCTGTAGAGAAAAACGCTCTAAATAAAAGTTGTACATCTTTTAATTTCCTATAAATTTTATTATATACACTTTTGTCATAAAATGCATACCAAGGCCGAAATCTTAAAAAAATCAATTTTTCACACGTTTTCGTGAGGAAAAAACATAAAATTCTAATTACCGCTAAACTAAGCGTTATACAAAAAAAAATGTTGTGCTAAAATGCATATTAAAGCCGCAATCTTAAAATAACAATTTTTTACGTGAAAACCGCCTCACCAAGAATTTCAGCAAACACGGCACCTACCCTATTTTGTAGAGCAGAAAAAGTTTAGTAAATGAGGCGATTTTTAAAAAAAATCGTAAGACCAGTTTATGAGAAAATTGCAAAAAAGTGAAAAATTACACGAATAAACTACTACTTCCGGTTGACCGATTTTGATGAAAATATTCGTGCAGGGTCCGGTAGTGGTATGTAACTTAAGTTTCAAGTTCGTACGATGTTCCGTTTTTGAGATATTCTGTTCACACACATACACACAGACAAATCGCTAACAACATGTTTTTTGGGTTCAGGAGGTCTGAAAACGTGTAGATCCGGTGAAAACTCGATTTCGAAAAATCGACATGAAAACAATACTTTCGTTCCTATATATTCATATAGGCAAGAGAAAGTAAAATATATACTGAGCAGAAGTTGGAAGACCGCGGATGATATCAGAGGAAAAGGGATTTATGATGCAAGGTGAATGAGAACACAGCTTTTACAAGTTACTGAGACACAATTCACAAGTTAGTGAGACTTGAAGAAATCAGGAGAGACGTTTATGTAGTAGAAATAATTTGATTTAGAAATTTTCAGTTTATTTAAGAAAAATCTGGTGTGAACACTCACATGACTTTCTCTTGCTAATGTAAATAATAAACAATATAACCTAAGTTTAATTATTAGTAAACAACTGGCGTGAAACACTCACGTAACTATCTCTTGCCAATGTTAATAAATTAAACATATACAACTTAATAAACTACGTTGTCAACAGTTTTTCCGGTCACCGAATACCAGGAAGGTATAAATTTACAAAGGTTTCACTTTCAAACTAGTAATCAATGTAAAATAAAAGACATAACCTAATTTTAAGCATGAGTGAATAACTGAAAATGAAAATCAACCTCTGTTCGACTTAACAATACGGAAAATTAGTAATTGCCTCTAAACTAGGCTCTGTAAAGAAAAACTGTTTAAATAAAAGTTGTACGTTTCTTAATTTCCTATAACTTTGGTTAAAAACTACACTTTTATCGTAAAATGCTTGCTAAGACTGGAATATTAAAATAATCCCATGTTTTACCGATTTTGATGAAAAAAGTACTGAAAATCACTAATTGAAGCTAAACTAAGCGTTGTTAAAAAAATGTTTAAAATAATAGTTGTAGGTTTTTAAATGTTCTACAACTTTGGTTATATACACTTTTTCTCTAGAATGCATATTAAGGCCGCAATCTTTACAAAAAAATACCACGAGAACACAGCCTCCCTAAGAACTTCATCAGGCTAATATCAGGCCCTATATTGTAGAGCATTAAAAATGTAGTAAATAATGTGATTTTTAAAAAAATCGTAGGAGCCGTCAGGGCCGCCAAGAGACCATGTCAGCCAAGTCTGAAATTAGGGACCCGGGCCCCGGGCTCAAGGAATCTTTTTAGTTTTGTTTTTAAATAACATCTGATTTTAAAATGTTTAGTTTTCGAACATTTTAGAGAGGGGGATACAAACTCCTCCCTCATCCATGGCGAGGGGGGCCCGTAGACTTCTAGAAATGGGACCCGGCCTGACTTTTGATGGCCCTGGAAGCCGTTTTTAAGAAAATCGCAAAAAAGTTAAAAATTACACGAATAAATTACTATATCCGGTTGACCGATTTTGATGAAACTGTAGGTATCGGGTCCTCTAGTGGTATCTAATTTAAGTTTCAAGTCCATACGATGTTCCGTCCTTGAGATATCTTATTCACACACACACATCGCTAAAAACATGTTTTTGGTTTCATGAGGCCTGAAAACGTGTACATCCGGTGAAAACTCGATTTCAAAAAATCGATATGAAAACAATATTTTACTTCCCTGTAAATTCATATAAGGCAAGAGATAGTAAAAATATACAAAGTAGAAGTTGGAAGACCACGGATGATGCCAGAGGGGGGTGGAGAATGGATAAAAAAAGATCCCGGTAATGAGACTTGGAAGAAATCAGGAGAGATGTTTATCCAGCAGAATGGAGAAGACAGAATAAACTCTTCAGTAGAAATAATTTAATAAGAAATTTTCAGTTTATAGTAAAAAAAAAAACAGTTGAAAATATCTTTAGGCATAAAAGATTGGGTGACGTATAAAGCACTTTCAATTTTATAATACAGAACTGCATGTAATGATAGAGTGAATACATGGTAGAAACTTCATTAAAAATCTAAATGTAAATGACATTTGTAGTGGTAATAAAGAAGGAACGGAAAAGAGGAACACACAGCCGACAATCTTCAGAACAACGGAGTGTTCCCTTTCCTTAGGGCAAATTGAAACTAGGAACGGAGTTTGTTGTTGCATATTTTAAAGTGCTCAACGTATATATACACTTTGTAGTCGAAGAGGTTTCTCTTTCCCCAACTACACCTCCTATTGTGTTTTCTATGTTCATCTACATTATTTCTAGTAGTCTCCTATATTTTCTACAGTTTTTCTTTCATAATTTCTTCTATATATATTCCAGACAGCATTACCATTTTATAACTCGCTATTCGTTTACTTTTTTCAACAAAAATGACAAAGAACAATATGATCTACTCATTATTTATTTATAAATAAGTTACTTCATTCTATTGTTATTTTATTACCATCTTGTTGTTAGATTCTCTCTCTTTCCTTTTAGTAGATACTAAAGTTAAGATATTAATCATATTAATATCTCTTAAGTCGATGTTACCATTATTTTTCGAGACTACAATCGATTCTTCCGTCTGAAAATATCTTTGAAATATTATAGAAGTTTGTAGTATTTGCTAATTAATTATATTGTTACAACTCTTTATAGTAGAGTAAAATTGTAAATTTTAATTTAATTAATTCACATGTATTTATTCAACAAAATTATTTGACAAAAAACCTAACCAATAAAAATGACTACAATGAAAATAATGAGTTCATGAAAATAAGTTATTAAACATTTAAAACAACGCAATTCATGCAATTTATCGACAATAAAATAAAATAAACGATTTCCCTTATCAAATCAATCATTAAATACAATGTCTTATGACAAAATAACAAACTTCACCGTAACGAAGAAGAAGTGCCGTGCCCATTCAGGCACGGCATATTTTCATACGTTACAAAAAATCATTTCATCCTTCACCGTCTGCATTAGCAGTAATTGCAGAACAGTCGGACGTTAAAAATAACGAAATAATAACTTCACCGGCCGCATTGGCGCAGTTGGTAACGTGTTCGCCTCTCATCATGCGGTCTTGGGTTCGAATCCCATTCAGGCACGGCATATTTTCATACGTTACAAAAAATCATTTCATCCTTCACCATCTGCATTAGCAGTAATTGCAGAACAGTCGGACGTTCTGCAAAAAAAGAAAACCGTAACGAAGAATCCCGTACAATTTAGGCCACTAACACGTCAGCCATTCAACCGCGGCGGCGCTCCAACAATGAAATGCTTCGTTTTTATATTTAATCGGTCAGCTGTTAAAGAACAGCTGATTTTCATTTTCCGCCGCTTTATTGTAACAATATCTTACGTTATTTTCCTTCATACAATATTTTTTAATGCATAGTCTGTTGTATAAATTAATAATAAATAAACAAACAATAAATAAATAATAAATGCAACTTATCCATTAGATTTAACACGTGAAAAAATTACAACCCAGTAGTGTAATTAACAAATTATAACATTAAAGCATAGTGTACTGTTCTAATTATTTACAATTAATTAGATTAACATTTAAAAAATTAAAAAAATAACCAAAAAATTGCTTTAAAAGGAAAAAGCCTACAATGAATGAATGCTGAGAAAGTAAGTTGCAAAAAGAGTTTCCAGAAACGTCTAAAGTCACTATATGTGGTCTAAAATTGGTGCTATACGAAAAGAAATAACATAGCCTATATTAAGAGAGATGGACAGATGAATTGATGTCCCATAGCCGAGCGAGTGAGAGGGAGATATGTAGCATAACTACGCATGCGCCCAAAGATCTTTACCATTATAATCCAGATCTGAAAACATTCTACAGTCGTTATCTTGGCCCGTGCTAGTGTGAATAGTATTTAGACGAGCTAATGTCCCCTTAGCCGTGGGAGTGAGAGAATGCATAACGCTCTCACTCGTACAACCCATACGCGCCATTTCAATAACATTACTCGTTGTTGTGAGCAAGCGTTTATGCATGCAGTAAAACTAACAAGCAAGATAACGACTGTAGTATGTTTTCAGATTTGGATTATAACGGTAAAGACCTTTGAGCGCATGCGTAGTTATGCCACATATCTCCCTCTCACTCGCTCGGCTATGGGACATTAATTCATCTGATACTTATACGTGTGTGTGTGTGTGTGTGTGTGTGTGTGTGTGTGTGTGTGTGTGTTGTGTGTTATGAACAACAAACACATTATGATAGCTGAGTGAAGGAAGGTAAACAAATGATAGAATAAGACTACTTGTTAGTTTACAGCATGGATAAACGCTTGTTCGCAACAATGAGTAAAATTATACAATGTTATTGGAATGGCTTGTGCGAGTGAGAGCGTTAGGCATTGTCTCACTCCCACGGCTAAGGGACTTTAGTTCATCTGAATACTGTACATTTTGTATTTTTAATGTATATTTTTATATTTTCTTTACGTATGTTTTGTTTTCAGACTCAAATGACACCGGCTATCCTTCATTAAACAAAGTATCTGTTTGCCGGAAAATGGAAATTATTATAGTAATTAGATTAAGAATATTGATTTGTTAAAGTTACTTCTTTTGTGTAAAATTGTAAAAAGTAAATAAATAAATAAACAATTTCTTTTTTCTGTTTTACGTCCGACGTTACGCATAGTTAAGTTATTACAGACAGCGGAGGATGTTAAAAGAACATATTAGTGATAAAAAATACGCCACATCTGACCGAGAATGAAACTCGAGATCTGGAATTACAAATAGATAATTTCATTCACTGAATTATGGATTCAAATCTGACTCCATTAGTGATTTCGTTTTGTAGAAAAAAATTATGTTTGTGATTATTATCAATTTTACCACATTTTAAACATTTGAGACAGAATGCTAACATTTTTTTTTTAATATTACGTAGTAGAAACGTTAGTCGGAATGTTGGTTCGTACAATACTCCCTAAAAATATGCAGAGTAAGGAACAAAATAAGAAGTTCAGCGTACGTATCGTAAAAAATATTACATAGAACAAGAACATTATAATATTTGTACTTTGAAAACATAAGGAAATTGCAAGCTTTTAATACAAATACAGTATCAATGAAATAAAATAAATAAAAAATCCTTCTTATATTAATGCAAAATAAACGAAGACGATGATATTATGAATAATAAAAATAAAGAAAAAACAGAGATGAGAGAAAAAAATATTCATGGAATGATATCTTTAAATTAAATGAGAAAACTGCAAAATGAGGAGAGAGATGGAGAATGGGAAAGTATCCAAATGAAACTGGAGTAGAAATGTAAAAAACAAAGTCTGTAAACAAATGTTTTTCATAAATAGTAATACCTCTTTGGAGTAATCAAAATAAGTACCTACTGAAACATTTTTTATTTTCTAGCCCTCTTTAGTAATTTAGAAAGAGAGATATCGGGGATGGGCCAAAATTTTTGATACGTGGATTTTAACATTTCACGTTTCATGACACTTAAAGGTCAAAGTACTGCACCAATGCGACTCCTTTAATATTTAAAAACAAGTGATGAAAAATTCGACGAAACAGAGAGCGAGTTGGATTTTCGTCCCTCCGTCTGATTGCAGCAGAGAGGCACGGCTCCAGAACTTTGACGAAGACACCTCGATGAGTCCGCGAGAATAGTTAATTTTTCTGCTGGCCGACCTAACACCGTAATCTAATCACCACGAGTGATGTTACAGGGATTTGACGACAAGGCAGCATCGACATCTCAGTGAGGGAAGAAGGTGATTTATGCGCTGCATGACGAGACACCGTGGCCACCTCCGCTTGACCGCAACGACAGCTCACAACGCCGCAACCGCTTGCTGGTAGCACCGTGTCTTCTTATCCCGACAGAACACTACCCTCACTCTACTGGAAATTTCTCTGAAAAATTTTCAGGGTTCATTTTAGAAGGTTTGTGGGAATTAAAATCAGCTGTTACTCCCAACCTACATATTAGTTAATATTTTATGCAGTTAAGAATGTGCGTCTGTTTTGATTTTAAATAAAGCGAAATTTCAATACCTATTATTCATTTTTTCCTGAGTAATTCACATGAATCTTTTCAGAATTAAATTTTCTACAAATTTATTTAAGAAAAAATACACCTTTCTTTACCATTTATGGAAGTAATCTTACGTTAAACACAAAAATATGTTATTTCTTTGCACCAATTCTTTTGTTTTACGTAAGATATCTCTGAAAGTATTGCATTTACAGCTGTGGAACCAATTTTATTCAATTTTTCAGATTAAAAAACATAAGAAACAATAGTATTTGTATCTTTGTAACTACGTTTAACATTTTTATACGGCCTTACTTCACCGAGGGTACAGAGTTCTAGGTGAAATTTTTCGCTAGCCGTAACTCGCTAACTAAGCGTTTTCAGGCATATGTTTATATGAACTTTTTTCCTTAATTTTAGCTGTAGAATGAGATCCCAAGAGATTGCCGTGTAGTTTTGATTCACCCTATATATTTCGTCAGCCATTTTTTTTGGTCTTTCAATAACAATTAAAACCATTTGTTCGATAACTCTGGTAGCTTTAAATAGCACTAAAACAAAACTCTAAAAACATAGGCCAAGGTGGTGGAGGGGAAAATATGGATACAGAATATTAGAATTAAAACACATTTACCTCGTTTTCCCTCTTATCGTCACCTTGAACCCTTGCAGCAGCCCGCAGATGCATCTGGGGTGAAAGTAGCGTAAATCCTCTGATGGCGGAACGTCCGCAGGTTCACGTAATAGCGCACGGCGCGACAGGACGATCCTCACTGCTCGGTTGTTTGACTCGGACTGGGTTCAGGTAAAGGAATGAAGGAGGCCTTATCTATTGATAAACTAATACTATGTAATTGTCTGCAGTCTATCTGCTTTAAAATAAAATGAGTTCTGAACACCGTTTGTACAATCTGACAACGCTGGTAAACGTTCTGATTGGTCTAAACGCGTCAAACAACAGAGCTCATCTACTGTGAAAGGCATTATAGTGTATTTTTCACCTCAACCTCTTCTGTTCTTTAATGCTTCAATCTTATAAAGGATGACCATGAACGATTTTATACAATAAAAAAATTTAATGAATATTGCAGTAGTTAAATTTTCATTAAAGTTAAATTTAAATATTCCCGGTATTATAAAAGTTTAGTACGTGGTATTTTTATTAATATAGATAAATGTTAGGGGTTTTGTAGAGGGCTTTAATGCTTCCGCTAAAATACATTAAACTACTTAAAAATATCTGCATTTATGCCATTAAATTATTTTATGCTGAATTAATTATCATGTTTTATTAACGTTCGTAGTACATTAATTAATTTATGAACTCATAAGAATTCATTTATGTATAGTTTTAATTAATTTATTCTCGTAGAATGAAATTAATAAATAACTAAAATCTCGTTAGTTTCTCATAAAAATAATGAACGTTGATTATTCATTCGCTATCAAACTTAGTTTTTTTTTAAAAATTGAGATAAAAGGTAAATTTTGCTATACAGGGGGTCCTCAACTTACGAACATAATGCGTACCGGCCGAGTGTTCGCAAGTTGAATTGTTCGTAAGTCGGAATACACGTCAGTAGATTTCGTAGTGGACACTAGCGACCTGATTGCTTTTCATAACGTACAAAAACTAGCATACTTATTGAAATAGTAATCAGCAACTAAATAAAGATAAAATCTGTTAAACCTTTTTATTCATTTTTAATATGTACTTATAGTAACTTAATACATACTGTATATACTTTTAGCAACTGAATACAGTTAACACATAAATACATTGAATACTTTATACAGAAAGAAAAGACCATTAAAAATAAAAAATAGCAAAAATATAAAATAAAAAGTAAACATTTCATAAAAATTTAAAACATATTGAAGATGGTTTTACAATATTTACAGCTTTGGCTTTGTTTGAAACAAGTTTTGAATGGATGTTTGAACTGTACAAGTTTCTTTTCTTCCAAAATAATTTTGTAACACATGACAGCTCTAAACTCATTGACCGCTCTAAACATTGTTTGGAAACTTTGTTGTAATTACATTCCAAATAATATCAAGTGATAAAAAAAATAGTTTCTGGCGTTCGTATCTCCGGATGTTCGTAAGTTGAATGTTCGTAAGTCGAGGACCCACTGTATCAGCTTTTTAGGTGTAAAACAACAGGTTGGCAGTCTAAACTGACTGTAGAACGGTTTTTGAAATAGTTAATCATGATGATGAGCTTTGCCCATAACAGGCAGGTGGTGTTAAAATAATTTTGCACTCGATCTGTTTGTTCCAGGGCTACAAAAATAATTCTGTTTCTTATTACATAGTCAGCCAATGACTGAACTATTTAAGAACAGAAGAGGTAGAGGTGTAAAAGACACTAGTCAGAGTTATATCCTCTGAGAGTAATGAATTTCACTATACAGCCAGACCCTGTGGTGAATGAAGTGAAGGTCTCATTTGGAGGGTGAAAAGTGGGTGCTTTTCGGAGGGCCTGGCATGCTGATAAGCATACTCTTTCAACTCAGTGTGGAAGGCAATGGTAAACCACCTCACTCCTCGTTTTTACCTAGTAAAACCTCTAGAGGTTCAAACCAGCCTTTTGGCTGTTGACCTTAAGAACGATGATGAGCTATTCCCTTCGTAGTCTTTTCTCTAGACTTTTTACTTTTTCTTGCTCAATGTGAATAAATAGGGAAGCATGAATATAATGCTCTACGTGAATATATGGAGCTCTATGTGAATATACGAGTCCCTCTAAACGCAAAAAAAAAATCTGGTGTAAAACACTCACACGACTTTCTCTTGACAATGCAAATAATGACCAATATAACCTAATAAGTAATAAAACATTAGAAATAAACGAAAAACTAACCTCGTAAAATATAACCTAATTCCAATCATTAGTGAAACACGCAAAATGAAATTAACCTCAGTTTGAATTAAAAATACGGAAATCACTCTTTCACGCTAAACTAGGCTCTTAAGAGAAAATTCTTTAAATGAAAGTTGTAAGCGTAGATCTTTTAATTTCCTATAAATTTGATTGTATATTTTTGGCCGTAAAATGCATGCAAAGGCTGAAATTTAAAAAAAAAGTATTGATTTTTTTTAAAGTTTTCGTCAGAAAAACCAACAGAAAATTGCTAATTACCGCTAAACTAAGCATTACACAAAAAAAAGTTTGAAAAAATTTTTGTAGGCTTTTTAATTATCTACAACTTTTATTGTATACATTTTTGCGTTAAAATGCATTTTAAAGTCAAAATCTTAAAATAAACAATTTTTTTTACGAGAAAACAAACCTCTCCAAGAATTTCAGCAGACATGGCACCTACTCTATCTTGTAGAGCATAAAAAATTTAGTAAATGAGGCGATTTAAAAAAAAAATCGTAGGAGCCGTTTTTGAGAAACTCGCAAAAAAGTGAAAAATTACACGAATAAACTAGCCTACTACTTCCGGTTGACCGATTTTGATGAAAATGTTCGTGTCGGGTCTTATAGTAGTATCTAACTTAATTTTTAAGTTCGTACGACGTTCCGTTCTTGAGATATTCTGTTCACACATGCACGCACGCACACGCACACACACACACACACACACACACTAATTGCTAAACACACGTTTTTTGGGTTCAGAGGGCTTAAAAACGTACATCTCCGGTAAAAGCTCGATTTTGAAAAAAAATCTACATGAAATAATACTTTCTTTACCTGTTGTTGTTTCGGTCATTAGCTGAAATCGTAAAAACTGTTTTTGAGAATATTGGAAACGTGAAAATCGCATGCATAAACTTATACGCGCGCGCGCACACACACACACACACACACACACACACACACACACACACACACACACACCCACACACACACACACACACACACACAAACAGACCAATCGCCAAAAACATGTTTTTTGGGGGTTCAGGGGGTCTGAAAACTCGATTTAAAAAAATCGACATGAAAACAATACCTACTTTCCTTCCTATATATTCGTATAGGCAAGAGAAAGTAAGAATTTTATCATTAAAATAAACCACTAATGAATCACCCACCAGAACGCTTTTATTCAGCAATCAATCGATACTTAAAATCTTTTTATGTAGATAAAGGCGTAATTTCACTTTCACCGCAACTTTATTCAAATATCAATTAATTTTCTAAATGAATCTACGCCTTTACTAACTTATTCCCTTTGATTGAATACATCTTGCCTTTTAAGTACTAAAATAACTTCCCTCAACTTTTCAACATGAGATTCGGTTTCAATAAATTTACAAATAAAACATTATTTTCAAATTATCTTTAATTAAATTTAATAACGTTTGTCAAAATCAGTGAATATTTTAACTCCGAAACTTCATTCATGTATTTCTACTCATCAAACTTAATTTTGTTCTTGTGTACTTGATCGTTGGCAAGTATTAAATAAATATATGTTGAGACAATTCAGTAATGAATTCTGAGAAATAGAATGATTGATTCATTTAAGAACCGTATTATTTGAACGATTCAATTGATTTACGGATTGAACTAAATCATTTTATAATAAATAAACTGATGAATTGATATTTCCACTGTCATTTAGATGTTCTAAATGAAATGAAATAGTTGACTGCCAAGAAAATGCTTAGGAAAATCAAAGTAATAATTTAAAGCACTGTTTGTTATGAAAAGATTATCTTTTAAAGTATAAAAATCTGATGTTAAACACTCACACGACTTTCTTTTGCAAATGTAAATAGTAAACAATATAACCTATGTTTAATTATGAGTAAACAATGTATAATAACATAACCTAATTTTAATCATAAGTGAATGACGCCAAATGAAAATCAATCTCTGTTCGACTTCAAAATACGGAATATCAGTAATAATTGCCTCTAAACTATGCTCTACAAAAAAAATTCATAAAATAAAAGTTGTAGGCCAACGTTTTTCAATTTCCTATAATTTTGAGTAGGCCTATATTCACTTTTAATACAAAATGCATACTAAGGCCGCAATCAAAAATACAGGTAATTAATAATTGACGCTAAACTACTATAGTCTGTGGCGAAAAACATTTGAAATAAAAGTTGTAGATTTTTTTAAATTTTTAGAACTTTTATTTCATAACTGTGTCGTAAAAGGTATACTGGGGTCACAATATAAAAAAAAACATTTTTTACCGATTTTGATGGAAAAAACAAACAGAAAATAACTTCAATAAAAATAATAATAATAATAATTTCAGCTAAACTAAGCGTTGTACAAAAAAATTGTTTAAAATAAAAGATGTGGTTTTTAAATTTTCTAAAACTTTAATTATACACACTTCTGCTCTAGAATGCATAATAATGACGTAATCTAAAAAAAAAAACAATTTTTACCACGGGAACACTTCCCTCCCAAAAATGTCTGGTGACAGTTATGGGTTGTAACAATTTTTAATACATTATATATTTTTTTATTTGATTTTTTTTCTCGTATAGTAAATGTCACGCAATTACAATAATGTCTCACTTAACATTCAATGAAAAAGTTGCTAAAATACTTCTAAATCCGAAATCCTGATGTAACTCCTCAAATTTATATAAAAGAAGAGTAACCAACTGGCTGATTAATTTAGGGAGAGGGCAGTCTGAGGATTTAATTAGTTTTATATATTCAAACTAATTGCTCTTCCTCTTGTTTCAACTGAAGATTTTTTGTTAACATTGTCATCGAAAGTCTGCTTCATCCTTTGCCACTACATGACATTTAATTTTAATTTATTTTCTTATAGTCTACTATTTTTTTTTTGTATATTTACGTGAGGAAATTTTGTTGTAGGTATGTTTATTTTTTTGTAAATTTTTGTTTCTTTTCTTTCATGTAAATTTAGTGTAGATATAAAAAGCTATTATTATAATAGAATAAATAACAAAAAAGAAAACCAACTCATACCCGCGCAAAGACTAGACCTATGCGGGTATTAGGAAATAAGATAGGATAAGATTCATTGTACTGGTTTTTAGCAATAATAAATAATAAATAATAATAATAATAATAATAATAATAATAATAATAATCTATCTACAACCCATCTCGAAAATCTTATAAAATATGAAAAGTTGACAGAAATACTTTTTACATTTTGATTGACATGTAATCAGATTGGAGGTATTAAGTTAACAAATTATTTAGCAAAGACTCTTGTACGATGATATCAAAAGTAAAATATTTATTGGCCTCTAAACGCGCACAGCTGCTGAATAGACATCAACAAACCCGAAATATTTCTTATTAAGTACCGCGCTATATCGAAATCGATTAACACTTAGTCGATATTTTATTAATAATTAAATCGTTAGCTATTACAATCTTTTTTATACAAATTTTTATTCTTTTTCCAAATGACTGGAGTAATAAAAGTAAGATAGCACCCTTATAATAAGAATAATGTAGACAGTACAATGTCCAATATTAATTTAACTAAACAACAAATTTAACGGGAAGCACGGGATAGGCCCCAAATTAACAAATCTGGTGTGAAACACACGA
The DNA here is from genome assembly GCA_035578175.1 of Catonia carolina. NCBI lineage: Eukaryota > Metazoa > Arthropoda > Insecta > Hemiptera > Achilidae > Catonia > Catonia carolina. The sequence goes on from JAQMRL010000008.1 coordinate 12,112,128, forward strand.
CTTTCTCTTGCCTGTGCAAATAATGAACAATATACCTAACATTAGTAATAAAACATTAGAAATAAACAAAAACCTAACCTCAATCAACATAACCTAATTTTAATCATGAGTGAAAGACGCTAAATGAAAATCAACCTGTTTGGTTTTAAAAATACGGAAAATCACTCTTTCACGCTAAACTAGGCTCTGTAGAGAAAAATGCTCTAAATTAAAGTTGTAAATCTTTTAATTTCCTACAAATCTGATTATACACTTTTGTCGTAAAATGCATACTAAGGCCGAAATTTTAAAAAAAATCGATTTTTCACACGTTTTCGTGAAAAAAAAAAACAGAAAATCGCTAATTACCGCTAAACTAAGCGTTATAAAAAAAATGTTTGAACTAAAAGTTGTAGGATTATAAATTCTCTACATTTTTTATTATATACATTTTTGCGCTAAAATGCATATTAAAGCTGCAATCTTAAAAAAACAATTTATTTACGTGAAAGCCCCACCAAGATTTCAGCAAACATGGCGCCTACCCTATCTTGTAGAGCATAAAAAAGTAGTAAACCAGGCGATTTAAAAAAACTAGTTTGACCCGTTTTTGAGAAAATCGCAAAAAAGCGAAAAATTACATGAATAAACTACTTCTTCCGGTTGACGGATTTTGATAAAAATGTTCGTGTCGGGTCCGGTAGTGGTGTCTAACTTAAGTTTCAAATTCGTACGATGTTCCGTTCTTGAGATATTCTGTTCACACACACACACATACACACACACACACACACGCACGCACGCACGCACGCACGCACACGCAAACACACACACACACGCACACACACACACCAATCGCTAAAAACACGTTTTTTTGGATTCAGAGGGTCTAAAAACATGTAGATCCGGTGAAAACTCGATTTCGAAAAATCGACAAGAAAACAATACTTTCCTTCTTATATATTCATATAGGCAAAAGAAAGTAAAAAAATGCTCAAAAAATCTTTCAACATTAATTTTATTTCATTAATTAAAAATAATTAATTAATTTCTGTTATTGTATTAACAGATTGTAAATTAACTAAATAAAGTATAAAAAAACCAGACAAAACATTTCAAGTCACACAATTACAGCGTTACCACAAAATCAAATAGTACTTTCATTCAACCGTTTTATACATTTCAAATAACTCATAAAATGGTTAAATACATACACACAATGACGTCAGTGAACGTAATTAAAAATTGATAATACTACAAAAAGAACTTTTGTAAAAAGTACACACTTTACAAGTGCCCACCAATATTACGAGCGCCGTCTAGTCACTCTACAACTCTTTAACCGTGTGTGAAATGGAATTGTGAATTGTGTTGTCGATAGCAAACACCGACTGATAAAAGCATTTCAACATTTTCAATTCCATTTCGGTACCGTATTGCAATAATGAACTCCAGTAATGTGAGTACACTAAATGTTTACACGCAAAAAACAAAAACGTTTATTTTATTTTTATTTGCAATAAATTAGTGTACATTTTCACAAGGTTTTATTCCAGTTATTATTTTAAATCAGTACTTTGTACGATAAAATGCAAAACCAACTTATGCATTATGACATATCTAGGCATAGAAACTTACAATTCGGTATTAATATCTTAAGGGAAGACTGTACTTTGTATCCCGCCAATGTTAAATTTACTATTTTTAGGTACGAGATTTTCTCGTACATTTTTCATGAGATCCTCAGTAGAGTTTTTTCATGGATGGCTGTCAGCTGGTCACCATACAAAGTCGCTTGCCTAACCGGTGTTACTTAACAAATAATAGCGACTTTCTACCAGCTGACTGACTGGGCTAGCCCGGAGGCCGCAACGTTCAGCTGACCTGAAAACATTAGTCTGTAATGTGTTGTACATGGTAGGTGTTAATAATTGTTGTAGCACAATGATTACAATTGAATGTTTTGAACTTCGCTAATATTTGATAATTTACATCGTTTAGAATATATGAGGCCTCTAGAATCAAAACCCTCCAACTCCATAAAAAAAAATTTCCAGCAAAATACCTATTTTGCTATTTTGCTATTTTGTACCAATTTTTGTTTCAGTATGAAAACTCCACAAAACTTCAAAACTAAATACTGGGAAAATTTTTTCATAGTCATCTGGTTACATACATAAAATTTTACAGCTGTCAGTTACAGCTATACTTCTTCTCAGAAAATTACAATAGTGGGTTTTGAAACTCAGCTTGGAATTTGCAACAACTCTTTTTTGAGACTTACAATTCTTAGCAACTTAACTCTTGCACGAGAACTTTTTGGCGAACATGGTGTTAAATTTTGAATTAGATTCAACATTTAAGCAAAAATAGTTTTAAAACAAACTTTACACTTAGATCAAACATGTACAGTAAAAGCGAAAATAACTAAACAATCAAAGCTGAGTAAAAATGTCAGCTGATTATAAGTCACGTGACTACAATCTCACGTATCATTGGTTGAAATGGAGTTGGAGGGTTTTGAACTTATAACATGGAGAAAGTGCACTTGGATTTGGCATGTTTTGAAAATAAACACAATCTTTAAACAGCAATTTGAAGGGGGAAATAGTGGTTTTTGAACTAAAACGACTTTTCCATTGAATTCAGCGGCACAAAATACATAGGATTAGATTCATAACTAATTTTTTTACTTTCTCTTGCCTATATGAATATATAGGAAGGAAAGTATTGTTTTCATGTCGATTTTTCGTAATCGAGTTTTCACCGGATCTATACGTTTTGAGACCCCCTGAACCCAAAAAACATGTTTTTAGCGATTGGTCTGTGTGTGAACAGAATATCTCAAGAACGGAACATCGTACGAACTTGAAACTTGAAACTTAAGTTACATACCACTACTGGACCCGACACGAACATTTTCATGAAAATCGGTCAACCGGAAGTAGTAGTTTATTCGTATAATTTTTCACTTTTTTGCGATTTTCTCAAAAACGGGTCCTACGATTTTTTAAAAAATCACCTGGTTTACTCAATTTTTTATTCTCTACAAGATAGGGTGGGCGCCATGTTTGCTGAAATTCTGCGTGAGGCTGTTTTTACGTTAAAACATTTTCTTTTTAAGATGGCGGCTTTAATATGCATTTTAGCGCAAAACGTTAGGCTATATAATAAAAGTTGTAGAGAATGTAAAATTTTACAACTTTTATTTCAAACATTTTTTGTATAACGCTTAGTTTAGCGGTAATTAGCAATTTTCTGTTTTTTTCTCACGAAAACGTGTGAAAATTTTATTTTTTTAACATATCGGCCTTAGAATGTATTTTACGACAAAAGTGTATAAAATAAAATTTATACGAAATTAAGAGATCTAAAACTTTTATTTTAAGCATTTTTTTGTACAGTGCCTAGTTTAGCGTGAATGAGCGATTTTCCGTATTTTTAAGCTAAACTGAGGTCGATTTTAATGTTGCGTATTTCACTAATGTTTTTTGAGGTTAGTTTTTTGTTCATTTCTAATGTTTTAATACTAATGTTAGGTTTATTGTTAATTATTTGCATTGGCAAGAGAAAGTTGTGTGAGTGTTTCACACCAGATTTTTTAATTTTTGGATATGGCGGGTTTTGATTCTAGAGGCCTCATATGATTTAATAGGCAGTTCGGTACTAAGACACGAAATCTACCGACTGAATCCGAACTATTTGCGCAGCTACACGGCAAGTTTATTTTGGCGTCCATTCTAATAGTCGTGGATAACTTGAAAAAGAAAGAGAATTTGGAATATTTCTATTAAATATGTTTTGTCCACTTTGATGGTGGTGATCACATTATTTATATATAGCCAGCCAACAAATTTAAGGGCATTCAATAAATTTCAAATAAATCTGAACGTAGAAAATTTGATTCGATTCCAATATTGATGTTCATGTTGTTAAATTTTCGTTTATGGTATGAATAGAAGAAATAATTATGATGGAGTATTAAAGTATTTTTAACACATATATTAATATATGAATGAAATTGCGATCAAATTTTAATTAAAACTGGTCCGTTAAGCGTATTTTATGTAGATTAATTATATATAGCCTATTTATTTATTCATTCATAATAACCTAACGTAACGTTTAATTTAACGAGTTTTACTAAAACAAATACCTAATTTCCAGTGACATTTAAAATAAATGAAAAGTGTCTTTACTACAAATTTTGAAAATGACAGGACAATGTGATGCTGATTACGAGGTTTTTCCTGTTCAATGATAATTATTTTATTCCACTAAAATTTTCACCGGTTGGAAAATTTATAAATTTGATAAATGATTGTGTAAGATTGTTCAACAGGTTCATGAAAACGAATGACCTAATTTTAAAACAATTCAATTTTCAAGAATTTCACTAAGAGCCAAGGTAGGCTTAAAAGAAAGGTTTTCTGAAAACAAATTGATGACGAATTAAGTTCAATATCAGATTAATATCGATAAAAATAAGGTATCGTTATTGGTAGAATAAACTTATCTCGGTCACGAAATTTAAATTGTTGTGTAGGTCATTAGCCGAAAGGCTGGTTTGAACCTCTAGTAGAGGCATTACTGAGTAAGACGACGAGCGAGGTGGTTTACCAATGCCTTCCTTACTGAGTGGAAGTTTTAAATTTTAATTCCGTTTCATTAGCTGAAAGGCTGGTTTGAACTTCTAGTAGAGGCATTACTGAGTAAGACGACGAGCGAGGTGGTTTACCAATGCCTTCCTCACTGAGTGGAAGTTTTAAATTTTAATTCCGTTTCATTAGCTGAAAGGCTGGTTTGAACCTCTAGTAGAGGCAATACTAAGTAAGACGACGAGCGAGGTGGTTTATGATTGCCTTCCTCACTAAATGGAAGTTTTAAATTTCAACTCAGTTTCAATCAATTTTGTAGTTAATGCAAAAAAAATTTGTTATGATTACAATTTAACCCACCGGGTTGGTCTAGAGGTAAAGTCGTCGCCAAAATCAGCTGTTTAACAGCTGATTTTCGGAGACGAAGGTTCCTGGTTCAAATACTAGTAAAGGTAGTTACTTTTATACGGATTTGAGTGCTAGACAGTAGTTACCGATGTACTTTGATGGTTGGGGTTCAAGTAACCATACTCTTTCAGGAAAGGTCGGCCTGAGTCTGTACAAGACTACAACTTATTTACACGTCATAAATATCATTCTCATCTCATTGGGTCATGGGGTTGCTTTTTGTTCTGAATTGAACAGATTGCAACGTACACGGATTAGGTATTACAAAAAAAAAAATCTGGTGTGAAACACTCACACAACTTTCTCTTGCCAATGCAAATAATTAATAATAAACCTAACATTATTAATAAAATATTAAAAATAAACAACAACTAACCTCAAAAACATAACCTTATTTTAATCATGAGTGAATGACGCAAAATGACAATCGAACTCAGTTTGGCTTAAAAAAAAACGGAAAATCACACTTTCACGCTAAACTAGGCTCTGTAGAGAAAAATTCTCTAAACAAAAGTTGTAGATCTTTTAATTTTCTATAACTTTTATTATATACACTTTTGTCGTAAAATGCATACTAAGACCGAAATGTTAAAAAAATCGATTTTTCTCACGTTTTCGTGAGAAAAAAACAGAAAATCGCAAATTACCGCTAAACTAAGCGTTATACAAAAAAATGTTTGAAATAAAAGTTGTAGGTTTTTAAATTCTCTACAACTTTTATTATATAAGTTTTTGCGCTAAAATTTATATTAAAGCCGTAATCTTAAAAAAACAACGTTTTTACGTGAAAACAGCCTCACCGAGAATTTCAGCAGACATGGCGCCTACCCTATCTTGTAGAGAATAAAAAATTGAGTAAAATAGGCGATTTTAAAAAAAATCGTAGGACCAGTTTTTGAGAAAATCGCAAAAAACTGAAAAATTATACGAATAAACTACTACTTCCGGTTGACCGATTTTGATGAAAATGTTCGTGTCGCGTCCGGTAGTGGTATGTAACTTAAGTTTCAAGTTCGTACGATGTTCCGTTCTTGAGATATTCTGTTCACACACACACACACACACACACACACACAGACACACAGACACACACACAGACCAATCGCTAAAAACATGTTTTTTGGATTCAGGGGGTCTGAAAACGTATAGATCCGGTGAAAACTCGATTTCGAAAAATCGACATGAAAACAATACTTTCCTTCCTATATATTCATATAGGCAAGAGAAAGTAAAAGATTACAAATTAGACTAAGTTCTGGATTACGGTACGTTAATATTTTATCTATTGTCGATAACAAGCTATAAAAATGAGGTTTTATTGTCCGTAACAGGCAGGTGTAGTGTTAAATTATTTGCACTCGATCTGCTAGTTCCAGGGCTACAAAAAACAGTTCTCTTTCTTATCACATGATCAGCCAATTATATAACTGCAGCGGTTAGAGGTTCAAACCTGCCTGTCGGCTGATGAACAACAAAAACAAATAATGTTTTATCATTTTTTTTTATTCCTAATATGTGTACGTTGCAATCTGTTCAATTCAGAACAATAAGCAACCTGATGGCCCAATGAGATGAGGATGATGTGTATGACGTATAAAAGAGGTGTAAACGAGGTAGTACAGACCCAGGTCGACCATTCTTGAGAGAGTATGGTTAATTGAACCCCAACCATCAAAGTACACCGGTAACCACTATCTAGTATTCAAATTCGTATAAAACTAACCACCTTACAAAAACTAACCTAACTACCTTTAAAACTAACTACCTTTACTAGGATTTATCTTAAATCTTTAATCGGTTTTTTCTTTTTAATTAAACTTATAGAACGAATAAGTAATTTATATATATTTATATGTAAATATTGTTTGTTGCATTATTTCGCCGAATTGATAAATTTACAAACAATAGTTTTGTGTTTATGGAAATTAATTTTCAATTATTGAGTCCATATAATACTACTATAAGCTTATGAATACAACAGAAAAGGGTTACGCAATGATTAATGTAAATACATCAACTTCATCATAAAATATTGCAAAATGCGGACAATTTTTAATGACACTCGACAGCCGTACGTACACATACACACACGCAGGCAGGCACGCACGCACGCATAGTATACATGTATACATATTCATAAACGGTATGCCCAACTTATTTTAAACGCTATCAATCATAATATTGTCATCGTTCGCTTTTGAAAGAGATTAAACGTAACCATCATCCGTCGTAGTCCTAATAAAATTGTTATCAACTATCAATTTTGCCTGTAGGCTATTATACATTTATAAAAAAAACCATAAAAACCTGGCGTGGGGACACTTGAAAATTTTCTCTTGCCAATGGAAATACTGAATAATACGAGGTGAGGGTATTAAATAACGAGACTAACGTAAAAATTATTTTAATTTTATACATAATCACTTATTGTCACCTTCAATATACACTCCTTCTCTATCCCTATAACGCTCCATGCGAATTTTCCTTTGTTGGAAACAGTGCTGGAAGTCATCTTCTGTCAGCTCCTTCAGGACACGTGCCGTTTTCCCTTTTACAGCTTCCACAGACTCAAATCTTGTCCCTTTTAATGCAGATTTTACCTTAGGGAACGGAATAACATGTGATGAAACTTGGTTTTCTACTTATGATCCGGAAAAGAAGCGCCAATCCATGCACTGGAAGAGCCGAACTTCACCGAGAGCCAAAAAAGCTCGAATGAGCAAGATAATGCGCCAGCTAATTCCGCGTTATCTGTCAAGAGATTCCTAGCCAAGTACAGCATCTTAGTGTTAGAACATCCACCTTATTCACCAGATCTTGCACCATGTGACTTCTACTTGTTTTCTAAGGTTAAATCTGCATTAAAAGGGACAAGATTTGAGTCTGTGGAAGCTGTAAAAGAGAAAGGGGCACGTGTTTTGAAGGAGCTGACCGAAGATGACTTCCAGCACTGTTTCCAACAATGGAAAATTCGCATGGAGCGTTGTAGGGATAGAGAAGGAGTGTATATTGATGGTGACAATTAGTGATTATGTATAAAATTAAAATAACATTCGCCGGCCGCATTGGCGCAGTTGGTAACGTGCTCGCCTCTCATCATGCGGTCCTGGGTTCGAATCCCACTCAGGCACGGCATATTTTTATACGTTACAAAAAATCATTTCATCATCCATTGTACACATTTTACACCCCAAAGTCGTCGCTAATGACCGTTGTAGTTGATGCGACGTTAAATAAATAAATTAAAAAAAAAACATATTTTACAACGTTAGTCTCGTTATTTAATAGCCACACCTCGTACATTAAAAGAAAACCGTAAAAACCTGGCGTGGGACACTTGATAATTTTCTCTTGCCAATTTGAATAATGAATAATACGTTTAATCATGAGTAAAGAATGTTGTTGTTGTTGTTGTTTAGGTCATCAGCCAAAAGGCTGGTTTGAACGTGTAGAGGTTTTACTAAGTAAAACGAGGAGTGAGGTGGTTTACCATTTCCTTCCTCACTGAGTGGAAAAGTATGCTTATCAGCATGCCGGGCCCTCTGAAAAGCACATATTTTCCGCTCTGTAAATGACACCTTCATTTCATTAATCACAGGGTCTGGCTGTATAATGAAATTCATTACTTTCAGAGGAGGTAACTCTGATTAGTGTCTTTTACACCTCTACCTCTTCTGTTCTTAAATGATTCAGTCATTTAATTGGCTGAACATGTGAAAAGAAACAGAACTATTTATTTTAGCCCAGCAACGAACAGATTGAGTGTAAATAATTTGACACTCCACCTGTCTGTTATGGGCAGTAAAGGGGAGTATGTATATGGGGAGTAAAGAATAAAAAATGTAACCTAATTAGGATTTGTCTTAATATGACAATAATGTATTTAGATTTAGAAACAATTCGTCAACTAAAGCTTATAATAATAATAATTCTACTTAAGCTTCACCAACCGATCCTCTTTGTTGATGATCGATAGCTTTGTATAAAGATAGGGCGCCCTATTAACTATTAGCCCATCAATTTGAAACCCTTTCTGCACCAATCTGGTTCAAAGACTAATCACACTTCAAAACGTTCATTCGCCTTCTAAAGTACAGAATGACAAAATATTCCAACAGCACAAAATTTCGTTGTACATCAATAAAACTTAATTTTTCAACCAATAAAATTTTCCTATAAAGTTTTTCTTTGAAAATTTTATTCCATCTACTTTTTTTGGCTATAATTGGGAGATGGATTGTTCAATTATTTGCACTCGATCTGCTAGCTGCAGGGCTACAAAAAATGTTTCTCTCTCTTAACACTTAATCAGCTATATCTGAATTATTTAAGAATAGAAGAAGTAAATGTGTTAAAGATTTTGCTCAGAGTTTTCTCTTCTGAGGATAATGAATTTCATTATACAGACAGACCCTGTGGTGAATGAAGTAAAGGTGTTATTTGCAGGGTGGAAAATAGATCCTTTTCAGAGGGTCTGGCATCCTGTTAAGCATACGTTTCCACTCGGTGAGGAAGGCATGGTAAAGCACTCATCGTTTTATTCGGCATAATAAAGCCGCAATCTTAAAAAAAAAAACAATTGTTTTACGTGAAATCAGCCTCACCAAGAAATTCAGCAAACATGGCGCCTACCATATCTTGTAGAGCACAAAAAAATTAGACAACCAGGCGATTTTTAAAAAAAATCGTAGCACAAGTTTTTGACAAAATCGCAAAAAAGTGAAAAATTACACTACTTCTAATAAACTACTACTTTTGGTTGACCGATTTTTATGAAAATGTTCGTGTCGGGTCCGGTAGTGGTAAGTAACTTAAGTATCACGTTTCAAGTTCGTACGATGTTCCGTTCTTGAGATATTCAGTTCACACACACGCACGCACGCACACACACACAAACACACACACCATTCGCTAAAAAAATGTTTTTTGAGTTCAGGGGGTCTGAAAACGTGTAGATCCGGTGAAAACTCGATTTCGAAAAATCCACATGAAAACAATAGACTTTGTCTTCCCTATTATATTCATATAGGCAAGAAAAAGTAAAAAATCTCTGGAAGTTCTAACCAGCCTTTCGGCTGATGACCTAAACAACAACAACAACATGTAGGGTGCTAATCAACATTGAAACAACTAACTTATATCAGGTAGGGCCTAGTTTATAATTTATTTTCAATCGATTGGATGCTGTTCAGTACTGAACGTATTAGTCGAATAGAATCCAATTCTATTTTAAATTTTTAATTAGAATCCAATTTATATTATAAAAAATGTATTGTTGTTACTTACTTACGATTTAAATGGCAATTTAAGTCGAATTCCGGATGTACCACAAACTTTAATTTCTCTTACCTGAAACATAAAATTAATAAAATAAAATAAACATTGTTATTTAGCAAAGAACAGGTCATTAAGAAGGGTATTAAACATATCTGCCCATGACGGACAGGTGGAGTGTCAAATTATTTACACTCAATCTGTTCATTGCAGGGCTAAAATAAATAGTTCTGTTTCTTATCACATGGTCAGCCAATTAAATGACTGAATCATTTAAGAACAGAAGAGGTAGAGGTGCAAAAGACACTAATCAGAGTTATCTCCTCTGAAAGTAATGAATTTCATTATACAGCCAGACCCTGTGGTGAATGAAGTGAAGGTGTCATTTGCAGAGTGGAAAATATGTGCTTTTCAGAGGGCCCGGTATGCTGATAAGCGTACTTTTCCACTCAGTGAGGAAGGCATAGGCAAACCACCTCACTCCTCGTTTTACTTAGTAAAACCTCTACAGGTTCAAACCAGCCTTTTGGCTGATGACCTAAACAACAACACATTAAACATATCGCTGGCTTTCAACTTTGTAACTGCTACGTAAATACAGTAGATGAATAATAAATATGCTTGTAATTATTACGACTGAATTTCATATTCTATATGTGTTGTTTAGGTCATCAGCCGAAAGGCTGGTTTGAACCTGTAGAGGTTTTACTAAGTAAAACGAGGAGTGAGGTGGTTTGCCTATGCCTTCCTCACTGATTGGAAAAGTACACTTATCAGCATGCCAGGCCCTCTGAAAAGCACATATTTTCCACTCTGCAAATGACACCTTCACTTCATTCACCACAGGGTCTGGCTGTATAATGAAATTCATTACTTTCAGAGAGGATATAACTCTGATTAGTGTCTTTTACACCTCTACCTCTTCTGTTCTTAAATGATTCAGTCATTTAATTGGCTGACCATGTGATAAGAAACGGAACTATTTATTTTAGCCCTGCAACGAACAGACTGAGTGTAAATAATTTGACACTCCACCTGTCTGTTATGGGCAGTATATTCTATAAACAACATAATAATATGTGCTACCAATATTATTTCAGTTTATTGAAATCTAAACTGAAATATCATATCCTATAAATCTACCAGCAAAACCTTGAGAAACCTTTCCAAGTTTTAAAACAATTTTTTAAATAAAATTAGTTTTTAATTTTCTTTTCCCTTTCTCTAGGTAACAATTATTTGTTTTATGCGTAGCTACTATTTTTGTATGTTTTCCTATTATATAATCTGTTAAGTATTAGTGTGCAAAAGAATCTTCATAAATATTTTGTAAGAGGGCTGTAGGGGAACCCTGGGATACATTGTCCCACTGGTATTTTATAATGGGACTACGAGGTGTGGCTATTAAATAACGAGACTGACGTTGTGAAGGTTGATTGTGCGGGTTGGAAAAAGGGGAGAGAGAGAGAGTTGGGGGAGACATACAAACAAACACCACTCATAAATACACTTTCTGGCTTAACAGGTTGACTCCCAAAACAGTTTTTGCAGTTTTGCTTAAAAAACCAATACGTATTTTATGGTTCCTTTGCTTTTTTTAATAAATTTTTGTTCAAATCTAGAGTATTGCAAGGCTTAATTTTTTGGCGCTGTTTTTTAAGCGAGAGACTGATCAGGTACGCAAGAGTAAAAAAATCAAATTTAGTGTGAAAGACTGATTTGTGTCTCACTGAAATTTTACTTGTATTTTTATAAAATATTATATGTATTTTATAAGTAATTTAATTTGGGCTATTTTTCAATAAAACTACATAAATATGGATGATGCGTCTCTCTATCAAGCAGTTGTTCGGCGAGTGGTAAACTTGAGTACCAGTTGTCTATCTCTACATAGAGGCACCGATCAGAGTCAACTTTTACAATGCAAAAAATATTGAAATATGAAAACCATAAAAAATTAAAAGATGGTGCAGTCCTTATTACAATAAGGGATTATTAGATGGGGGGCTGCTTTTCATAACAGCATTGGGTCGTTAATTGTCATACAAAAAAAGATTATGAGAACAATAATGAAAAAGACTGCCCATAACAGACAGGTGGAGTGTCAAATTATTTACACTCAATCTGTTCGTTGCAGGGCTAAAATAAATAGTTCTGTTTCTTATCACATGGTCAGCCAATTAAATGACTGAATCATATAAGAACAGAAGAGGTAGAGGTGTAAAAGACACTAATCAGAGTTATCTCCTCTGAAAGTAATGAATTTCATTGTACAGCCGGACCCTGTGGTGGATGAAGTGAAGGTGTCATTTACAGAGTGGAAAATATGTGCTTTTCAGAGGGCCCGGCATGCTGATAAGCGTACTTTTCCACTCAGTGAGGAAGGCAATGGTAAACCACCTCACTCCTCGTTTTACTTAGTAAAACCTCTACAGGTTCCAACCAGCCTTTCGGCTGTTGATCTAAACAACAACAACAATGAAAAAGAACTCCTTGCATCCGTCTCAGCCTCTTTTTGACCAGCTTTCTGTCTTGAACATTGGAAAGTTGTACATTAAGTCTGCAATTCTCCATCTAATTAGGATTAACGATTTCGCTCCCTTATCGGGGCAGAACGCAACCAGAAGAGTGACCGCTGGCCTTTTACAGGAAGTTAAGAAAAATACAACTGCAGTACAGAGACATTTTGCCTTCCTGGCACCTAAGTTTTACAACTTGCTTCCGGAGTACGTTAGAGACAGGTCTCAGGATAAGAATTTCAAACTGTTGATCAAGAAATTTCTAATTCAGCTGGGGCAGAACTTTCACTTGGAGTCTTTCATTTCTCTTCGCCATTAGGGTTAGGCGGGTGTTATTGGCTCACTAATACATTAGTCATGTACTAATAGTAGTTATAGTTATATTATGCATTTTATAATACATTTTTACTTTCTCTTGCCTATATGAATATATAGGAAGGAAAGTATTGTTTTCATGTCGATTTTTCGAAATCGAGTTTTCACCGGACCTATACGTTTTCAGACCCCCTGAACCCAAAAAACATGTTTTTAGCGATTGGTCTGTGTGTGTGACTGTGTGTGTGTGTGTGTGTGTGTGTGTGTGTGTGTGTGTCTGTGTGTGTGTGTGTGTCTGTGTGTGAACAGAATATCTCAAGAACGGAACGTCGTACGAACTTGAAACTTGAAACTTAAGTTACATACCACTACCAGACGCGACACGAACATTTTCATCAAAATCGGTCAACCGGAAGTAGTAGTTTATTCGTATAATTTTTCAGTTTTTTGCGATTTTCTCAAAAACTGGTTCTACGATTTTTTTTAAAATCGCCTATTTTACTCAATTTTTTATTCTCTACAAGATAGGGTAGGCGCCATGTTTGCTGAAATTCTCGGTGAGGCTGTTTTCACGTAAAAACGTTGTTTTTTTAAGATTACGGCTTTAATATAAATTTTAGCGCAAAAACTTATATAATAAAAGTTGTAGAGAATTTAAAAACCTACAACTTCTGTTTCAAACATTTTTTTGTATGACGCTTAGTTTAGCAGTAATTAGCGATTTTCTGATTTTTTCTCACGAAAACGTGTGAAAAATCGATTTTTTTAAGATTTTGGCCTTAGTATGCATTTTACGACAAAAGTGTATTTTTAAATTCTTTAAATTTATAGGAAATTTAAAGATCTGCAACTTTTATTTAACGTATTTTTCTCTACAGAGCCTAGTTTAGCGTGAAATAGTGATTTTCCGTATTTTTAAGCCAGACTGAGGTTGATTTTCATTTTGAGTGTTTCACTCATGATTAAAATAAGGTTATGTTTATTGAGGTTAGTTTTTTGTTTATTTCTAATATTTTATTACTAATGTTAAATTATATTGTAAATTATTTGCATTGGCAAGAGAAAGTTGTGTGAGTGTTTCACACCAGATTTTTTATGATATTGCGCTAGTTTTATGTATATGTTGCATTTGTGAATGAAGGAATAGTTAAATTTAAGGGAGGTAGTTAAGGCTAAATTTTGTTTTAATTTTCATTTTTTTTTCTCTATAATAATGTTAGTAAATTGGTAGAGGTTTTTTTGTCATAGGCTGTTTTATTTAAGTTATTTCATAACTTAGCTGATGTCTGTTTTATCATTTATTAACATTTTAGTTTTGTTATAAGTTTATTTAGTGTAGCCTAAATAATAATTTTTATTAGTGAATAATAATTTTTTATTATTTTTATTTTAAGTTTTATACTAACGAGTTTGTTAATATTATTTTGATCATTTCATTCATTTTATTATGATAGTAATACCTTATTTTTACTTTCTCTTGCCTATATGAATATATAGGAAGGAAAGTATTGTTTTCATGTCGATTTTAACAAATCGAGTTTTCACCGGATCTATACGTTTTCAGACCCCCTGAACCCAAAAAACATGTTTTTAGCGATTGGTCTGTGTGTGTGTGTGTGTGCCTGTGTGTGTGTGTATGTTTGTGTGTGTGTTTGTGTGTGTGTGTGTGTGTGTGTGCGTGTGTGTGTGTGTGTGTGCGTGTGAACTGAATATCTCAAGAACGGAACATCGTATGAACTTGAAACTGGAAACTTACGTTAAGTACCACTACCGGACTCGACACGAACATTTTCATCAAAATCGGTCAACCGGAAGTGGTAGTTTATTCGTGTAATTTTTCACTTTTTTGCAATTTTCTCAAAAACTGGTCCTACGATTTTTTTAAAAATCGCCTGGTTTACTCAATTTTTTATTCTCTACAAGATAGGGTAGGCGTCATGTTTGCTGAAATTCTGGGTGAGGCTGTTTTCACGAAAAACGTTGTTTTTTTAAGATTACAGCTTTAATATGCATTTTAGCGCAAAACGTTATACAATAAAAGTTGTAGAGAATGTAAAATTCTACAACTTTTATTTCAAACAATTTTTTGTATAACGCTTAGTTTAGCGGTAATTTGCGATTTTCTGTTTTTTTTTCTCACGAAAATGTGTGAAAAATTGATTTTTTTAAGATTTCGGCCTTAGTATGCATTTTACGACAAAAGTGTATATGATTTAATTTATAGAAAACTAAAAGATCTACAACTTTTATTTAAAGCATTTTTCTCTACAGAGCCTAGTTTAGAGAGAAAGAGTGATTTTCCGTATTTCTAAGCCAAACTGAGGTTGATATAATTTTGCATCATTCACTCATGATTAAAATAAGGTTATGTTTTTGAGGTTAGTTTTTTGTTTATTTCTAATATTTTATTATTAATGTTAGGTTTATTGTTAATTATTTGCATTGGCAAGAGAAAGTTGTGTGAGTGTTTCACACCAGATTTTTTATTATGTAATAAGTGATGTAGTATTGGTGTTGACTGTTTTCTTTTTGTTTATTATCAGTGCTATTATTGTTTCTTGTAGTTATTTTGTGTATGTATTTTTTGTAATTAGCGTAATCCTCCTCCAAGCTCGGGCTTTGCTCTTTTGGAGGAGTAATAAAGGAAATAAATAAAATAAATAAATAAATATATAGGGCTAATATTATTAAAACATGATTAAAAATCTGGTGTGAAACACTCACACAACTTTCTCTTGCCAGAGCAAATAATTAACAATAAACCTAATATTAGTAATAAAACATAATAAATAAACAAAAAACTAACCTCAATAAACATGA
>JAQMRL010000008.1:12130540-12165540 GCA_035578175.1 Catonia carolina
GTATGGGGGCTTTATGGAAAGAGAGAGAGATGACGAACATTCGCTTTTTGTTTCGCTCTCGCTCTACAAATTCAACAAGTTATTTAGTTAAGTTACAAGGAAGGCACTAGTGGGTTGGAATGGGAGGTCTATAACTATAGTTAGTGTGTTGTTAAAGTTACTGAAACTTTCAAGGTCCGCACTTTACATTGATATTTATGGTCTAGTACCTCTTGGAAAATTCTTCAGTAAAGTCACTCTTGTATTCCACTGTACATAAACAACAACCAACTAGTTTCTAAATATAATTTTCATTTCGTGTATGGTTATGTAAACAAATATAATTTCAACGTTTCCTTAAAAAATGTCAAAGGTATAGTTACCTGAGTCACGAGTTTGCCCTTGTTTGCAACGAGGGGTAAAGGGGAAAAGCATCAGTGCGCATGCGTGACTGCTTTAATTTCAGTACACCAAACACAACAACTTATAGTACTGTACCCAGAGCATAAATTATACAATATATTGTGAAACCTTTTGTAGGTTAACTGTACGAATATGACTGTTTGTGAAGTTCAAGCTAAACAAAAATGTCTTTCCCTGCATCATGACAAAAGTTATAAGCGAATGGCTAACTACTGTGATGTTTTTCTTTCCACAATTCGAATTATAAAGAAGGAAATTAAAGACGTGAAGAAACTATTCTTCAACAGTTTTGTTGACAACTGGTAAAAAAAGGAAACGGTTAGGTAGATACAAGTGAGACTGATAGTGAAGACGCCGGTGACAGCGATAGTAAAGAAGGCGATTCATTTATAGAAAATTTTGTTCTAATGCAATAAGGTAGCTGGTTATTACAGTTAATCAAACATTTCTAGTCATGTAATTAAGCTATAGGTAATATTACAGGTTACATTTATTTCTTATAAGGTTTATGAAGAAAACATTTTCTCGGAATAAACCACAGCTTACAAAATGTGTTACACCTCGTGGAAACGGCTTTAAATGAGGTGAACATAAAAATAAAAAAATAAAAAAAAAAAAATAAAAAAAAACGGGAAGCCTAGAAATGTGGTTTGTGAAAGGAAAAACAAAATTTAACCAAGTAATAATTGCACCAGAAGAAAATAATTTAATAATAATAAAAAAATTAAGTTAACAAGAAAGACCCAAAAGATACAATAAATTGCATGCAAAAGTAATAGATGGCTTATAATTTTGCCCCAAAATAATTAATTTAATAATAAATTTATAATAATTTAATAAATTAATAATTAATTTAATAAGAAAATAATTAATTTAATTGACACAAATTCAAAAAAAACTTAAGAGAGAGAGTTATTAATTTAAATTGATACAGTTCCAAGATTTCTTAATGAGAAAAATTATTAATATCTTCAAAATAAAGTTTTTAAATTTTTGAATGGCTTAAAAAATAAAAAAATATGGAGAGACTCCATGTTAACAGAATTACATATACATCAGATTGCAAAAGATGGGTGCACCCTGCTAAAACTAGCCAAAAAAATTTGGTTGTCGACAACCCCCAAAAAAAATAATACAACTCATGAATTGGCATACATGTATCAAAATGACTTATTATCATATTATATTATCATTTGCTTTTCGTAAAAAAATAATTAACAAAATGTTTAACACTTTACTCCTTTAAATATCAAAAATTAGTTCACCCAAAAACAAGTCTTCAGAATTAGTAGAAAGTAGTTGACCTTATGATGCTGAGAATGAAATCCTTTGGTCATAACCAAAAGTAGGTTGAAGAAAATCCCAAATGATAAATGAATTAAATGAAATGTACATTACCGATATCCAAAAACTTGCATAATAAATACTAGTAAGCCATCATTTCAAGGCATGCTCATTACATTAGCTTAAATGTTATTTTGAAAATAAAGTTGAAGACCAAGGTAGATAACATTATAATCAGTTGTAAACTGACATAAGCCCAGGTTAGACATCAAGTAGAAAAAACCAAAACTAAAACCATGGGATGGAATTGAACCCTGAAATTAACAAAATCAAACAAAATTAAAATCTAGCACTCACAGGAAAACAATTTTAAAGCCCCCCCTTTAAGAAAACTTGACAAACAGAAAATTAAACAAAATTAAATTTAGAAAAACACAAGCAGAAATAAATTTAAAGTAAGAGAATAAGCATACAGAAGTGAGCTTAAAAAAAAATTTTATTCGTGTACCAAACATGTACAGAATAGTCTAGAAAATTCCAGAAGGAAAACGCCACAATTAATTAAAATTAACGTAACATAAGTCCCACAGACAGGCGTAAATAATTACTTTCAGAAAACAAAAGTAAAAACAATAAGTACTAGTTGAAAATAAGTCGTTTCAAAAAGAAATAAAAAAGTACAACTTAATTTTCCAAAGTTAGATCTTAGAAAAGCAACATCGAATTTACATAAGAAATTGTGCGTGGTTTTCCAGGCTGTCTGCTTAAATCTAAAGAAAAAAAACAAGAACTTACCTACGGGGTAGGGTAAAACGAAGAAACACATAATTAATAATTTTGATTTAATAAAATCAAGAAATTTTTACTAATAATGTACATAACCTATAAGTACAATACATTTCGAATCACATCTCATAACAGAATGAACCAGTACGAAGCAGGCAGCAAACGACTAACTCTCCAATAGAGCGCACAACACAAGGAATGACGTCACAACGCCGCGACAATTCAAAATACAAAACCAAGTCCCATGTAACGAGATGACGTTACATAGCTCCCCCCGCCAAGAACAAACAAAACCTGAAATACAGGTTTAGTTTGCCCATGTCGAGAAGAACAAACAGGGAACGGGGAGTTTTAAGTCGTCCCCTAACGCGACTGACAAGGACCCCCCCAAAACAACCCCACAGGAGTAGTTAAGGTCGTCTCCTTCGCGCGACCGACACATTTCCCCCCAACTAGGAGGTATTTAACGTCGTCCTCCAGGCGCGACGAAAACCCCACGGGTGTAGTTAAGGTCATCACCCTCGCGTGACCAAAACGACAAAGCCGGGAAAAGGGATCAAGATAATCCCCCGGAACCCCTCACCACCCGCCTAACGAAAGGAAGAGGTGAACAGCCCCAGAAGACATCAAAGATCCACAGTGGCGGCGCTGGCGGTTTCCGCCCAACCAAGGGAAGAAAGCACCAACACACGCACACCCAAAACTAACTAACCACAACCAAAACCAAAACCGACTAACCTAAAACCCGAAACAAATAACTAATAGTAACAAAATTGGCCAAAAGGCCATAACGGACTCACTATGTCCTAAACAATGGGCCGAAACCCGACGAAATCGTCAAACAGACGACACAGAAGGGGACACGGACGTCTCCATGACACCCCAGAAAAGGCAGAACAAAACCTACCCCAAAAACGGCAAAGTAACATCGTGAGTAAAATTCACCAAACAGAGTAAAAGAAAATCCATCGTGCACGAGGAAAAGGAGTAAAACCCCTAATAATAATAATTGACAAAACCAACAAACAAAACAAAGGCAAATCAGGGTACATCGAAATTTCGTAAATTCGGGCAAGACACAATCGGGAAAAACAAGGACTCATCACAAACCTCGTCGCAAACAATTTCTCCTTCCATATCCAAAGGATTATTTTCGGGTCGGTACGGACCGTACGCTTTCTTCAGTTGCGACACATGTGCCTTTCTGACACAACATTCTTCATTCGGACGACTTAATTCGACGGTGACCGGAGTCAGAAACTTAAGCACCTTGAATGGGCCAGCCCAACGAGTCATTAACTTGGCGGCCTGCTTGTTAACGGCAGAACTCAAGTTGTGCTTCTGACACCATACTAAGTCTCCAGTTTTAAAAGGGCATTCCCTCCTTCCATTATTATAAACACCAGCAAACTTCTCGCGTGCCTTCACAAGATTATTTTTGGCGCTATTCCAAACTTCCATAACAGACTTAGGATTTCGTGGCAGTAAATCATTAATTTTCCATAAATTTGACAAGGGACAAGAAGATTGGATTCGGAACAAAATATTAAAAGGACAATCCTTGATGGAATCATGGAAAGAGGTATTAAATGCCAATTGCAACCAATTAAGAGACAGATCCCAGGAAGTTTGGGACTGAGAATGGTACGCAATAAGAGCAGCTTTCAAATTACGATTAAAACGTTCGGCATTGGAAGGCTGTGGGTGGTAAGGGGACAGGGTAGAAAATTTAACCCCCACAGAAAACAAGAAATTCCTAAACAAATTGGAAGTAAAACAAGAAGCATTGTCCGTAATGATAACTTCAGGAAAACCAAAATTTTGAAAGATATAATCACGGAGAGCCTTAATGGTGGTGCTAGCGGTGGCTTCTCGCACGGGACAAAGCCAAGTAAATTTAGAAAATGAGTCAACGACCACCAAAATATAACGATTACCACCGCGGGTACGGGGTAAAGGGCCTACATGGTCAATATGAAACATGTGAAAGGGGCGTACGGGAACAGATGAGGCAAGAAAACCTAACTTAGTGTTACGTGATGGCTTACTAGTAGCACAAACACCACAAGACCTGACACGCTGCTCGATATCACGGGACATAGAGGGCCAATAAAAATTAAGGGAGATTTTGCGGCGTGTCTTAACGAAACCTAAATGACCACCTAACAGTGAATCGTGATAGTAAGAGAAAACCATATCAATAAGAGTAGCGGGTAAAACAATACGGGACGGAAAGGGGCCGAAAGCGTGGACACATAAAACACCTTTAGACAAAAAATACTTATCGGAGACGGAACCATCTTTCAAATTTTTAATGATACTAGCCAAAAGGGGATCTGAAACTTGGTGTTGCGAAATATCGGAAAAGGCTAACGGGAAATCGGTTAAAATAGGAAAACATTCCACATTCTCTTCTTCTCCGCTCCCATCGTCTTCTTCAAACATGCGCGACAAGGTGTCGGCAATAACATTCTGCGTGCCCTTAATGTGGGTAACATTAAATTTCATGCTCATTATCTTAGCAATCCACCTCCCAAGCTTACCCAAAGATCTTGGCCTAGCAAGCAGCCAGGATAGCGCTTGGTTATCGGTTTCTAGCTCAAATTCCCTGTGCTCCAGATAAGGCCTAAATTTATCAATACCATAGACCACGGCTAGGCACTCAAGCTCGTACGCCGAACCTTTTCTCTCCTGATGAGTAAGACTTCGCGAAGCATAGGCAATAGGCTGTCTCGAACCATCGACCTCCTGCAATAACACAGCACCCAAGGCGTTGGAACTCGCATCAGTTTGTAAAATGAAAGGCCGGTCAAAATCAGGTATTCTCAACACCGGAGGGTGACAAATAGCGTCCTTTAATGCAACAAAAGCCTTCTGAGTCTCTTCCGTCCAGTTAAACTTGGCTTTCTTTCCACGGAGAGCGTTGAGGGGGGCGGCTATATCAGAAAAACGAGGTATAAATTTGCGGAAAAAATTCACCATGCCTATAAACCTGGATACAGCCTTAGCATTATTAGGAACGGGAAAACTTTGAATAGCAAGAGTCCTATCGGGATCAACACGAATACCTCCCGCAGAGATCAAGTGGCCAAGAAAACCCACCTCGTACACGGCAAACTTAACCTTACTAGGATTAACAGTTAAACCAGCACGTGAAAGTCGACTAAGAATATCTTGAACATGTGACAGATGAGTATCAAAATCCTCGGAGAATATTAGGACATCATCCAAAAAATTAAAAACATACTTGAATTTCACATCATGAAAAATTTTATCTAATAGCCTAGATAACACTTGGCCTCCAGTGGCCAAACCAAAGGGAATCCGTGTAAATTGATACAGCATCCATGGTGTGCAAAAACTGGTAACGTGTTTAGAATTTTTAGAAAGGGGGATTTGGTGATAAGCAGAGTTTAAATCTAAAACGGTGAAATATTTGGCCTTCCCAAACCAATCAAAACAGGAATGGAGGTTAGGAAGGGGGACAGCCTCAATATCGACAAACTTATTCAACTTGCGGTAATCGATTACCATCCGAGGCTTTTTATCTTCTTTGGCGACCACAAAAGCCGGACTGGCATAGGAAGAATTACTCGGCTCAATGATGCCCTGCTCCAACATCTTGTCAATTAAACCGCGCAACAGGGTCATCTTAGGCGGCGCCAAAACATATGGGTGGGATTTAACAGGGGTACAGCTAGACAACTTGATGTCATACTCAATAAGATGTGTTAACCCCAAACGAGTGGTAAGCACATTAGGAAACGCCTTAAACAACTCCACAGCACGTTCACGTTGCAAAGGATCAAGATGTTGTACAAGAACATGCCAGCCAGAAGAAATAGAGTCGGGCGATTGATCCGGTTGAACATAAGAAATGGATGAAACTTGAGTATTGGATAAACACATTTTAAATTTAGGGCGGAATTTAAAATGAAAAGAAGATGCAGACAAATCCAAAACGAGACCAGTATAAATAAAAAAATCGGAACCTAGTATAAATGGACAAGCCAGGTTACCAACAACAAGAACAGGGAAACACCAGGTAAACTGATCAATTTTAATTTTACACAAAACTTCGTATATAATATCTAGTTTGGAATTAGTAGCAGAAGAACACACGAGATTAGATTCTTTAATATTTTTAATATTACGCACATTGTTAATGCTATTGAAAACAGCAAGACTCATAAATGATCTAACTGATCCTGAGTCCAACAAGGCAGGAATCTCACAAGAATCGAAAACAACATTGACCTTAGGGCGACACCTTACCCTATTCGCGTCGATAATGTTGTCGCGTTTATGTTCCAGAATATTGGTCACATATTTGGGCCATTTAACACAACTACTATAATTATTACCAACGACAGATGTTACGGCACAGACGCGACCGGCAACAAATTTATTGGAATCAACAACGCGAAAACGATTTAAACCCTTTACAAAATGCTGACATTTCCATATATAATGGCCTGTAACACCACATAAATAGCACGTAGGGACATAAGCATTAGATGAGTTAGACTTGACAACAATAGAACGAGGAAGGCTAACTTGATCGACCTCGTGGCAAATTAGTTTTTTTGAGACGTTCGCTCCAGAGAAGTTACCATTCTTATTATCAACTGCAGCCTTCTTAAAACAATTAGCGACGATATGTCCGGGTTTGCGACAAAAATGACATACCGGAATAGTTTTAGGTCTAGAGTCAAACTTAACCGTGTCGGGCTGAATTCTCTGCCGCTGACGATCTGTGAACATGGTATTCACCACCTGAACACACATTTGGTTCAGTTCAATATAATTAGTGGGTCGAGTACACATTACAAGACAGGATCTAGTTTCAGGGGACAAACCATCCAAGATAGTATTAACAATCTCTATCTCCGCCAAATCGAGCTGTAAAACAGACGCAGCCTCCTTAACGTCAGAAACATACCGATGCAAATCCTCCCCGGACCTTTGACATCTTAAAAACAAATTTTGTTTTAGCTGGACCAATTGCCTAGCAGGGACAAATGCCAACAACGCATCCTGCTGAAAGTGACGGAAGGACTGGCTATCCATATGCTTGACCAGAAAATCCCGCAAAGGGCTAGCGACATAGGGCAACAAAAGCGAAAGAATACTTCTTCTTATATCAGGAAATGACTCGAGTAAATTAATAGAAATCTTAAACAGTCTTAATAAATTATCAACATCAAAACCGTTGCACACTGGCAACGTATTTAATAATTTTTTCGCAGGGTGCGGCAGTTTACCGTATAGAGAATTACATAATCCCCCAGCAGCTAATGTCCTAACGCCACCCTCATTAGAAGGAACAGGCATATTAGGCAATTGAGGTAAGACATCCGAAACACCTACAATATTCGGAACTGGGACCACATTCGGAACCGGGACACTACCCCCAGGACTGGGATCCGGCGAATCTATGCTCATGTTAGCAATAGCAGTAACCGAAACGCCTAATGACTTCATATGATTATCAAAATCCCCAATTCTTTCAGTAAAGTTAGGATCATTTGTTGCTAAACTTTTAAGTAACTCAAACCTGCCTAACAACGAATTAAATCTACCTTTCAGGCCGTTGTAAAATCGCTCAGAAACGGGTGCTTCTAAATTGTCGATTTCTTGCACAAAGCTGTGCATCCTTAAGGTAAACATTTGATACTCTTTCTCCGTAGAAAACACGGTAAGAAAATCTACAGAGGGGTTTTCACAATTGGCTAAAACACGCCTGAGTTTGATCCTCAGTTCACTCACAGAGCCTTCAACATATACGCCACGACTACGCAACTCAAACAATAAATCATCTCGAGTGAGATGATCTATAGAAAAAGTACGACTCACAGCAGCCATAATAAAACCCACACACAGCCCTGAAATTTCCAACAATAGAGAACTTCTTTCCACAACCACACCTCTAGCAACAATATAAAATGAAAGAACGTAACCACGTTCTGCAATACCACTTTGTTACACCTCGTGGAAACGGCTTTAAATGAGGTGAACATAAAAATAAAAAAATAAAAAAAAAAAAAATAAAAAAAAACGGGAAGCCTAGAAATGTGGTTTGTGAAAGGAAAAACAAAATTTAACCAAGTAATAATTGCACCAGAAGAAAATAATTTAATAATAATAAAAAAATTAAGTTAACAAGAAAGACCCAAAAGATACAATAAATTGCATGCAAAAGTAATAGATGGCTTATAATTTTGCCCCAAAATAATTAATTTAATAATAAATTTATAATAATTTAATAAATTAATAATTAATTTAATAAGAAAATAATTAATTTAATTGACACAAATTCAAAAAAAACTTAAGAGAGAGAGTTATTAATTTAAATTGATACAGTTCCAAGATTTCTTAATGAGAAAAATTATTAATATCTTCAAAATAAAGTTTTTAAATTTTTGAATGGCTTAAAAAATAAAAAAATATGGAGAGACTCCATGTTAACAGAATTACATATACATCAGATTGCAAAAGATGGGTGCACCCTGCTAAAACTAGCCAAAAAAATTTGGTTGTCGACAACCCCCCAAAAAAATAATACAACTCATGAATTGGCATACATGTATCAAAATGACTTATTATCATATTATATTATCATTTGCTTTTCGTAAAAAAATAATTAACAAAATGTTTAACACTTTACTCCTTTAAATGTCAAAAATTAGTTCACCCAAAAACAAGTCTTCAGAATTAGTAGAAAGTAGTTGACCTTATGATGCTGAGAATGAAATCCTTTGGTCATAACCAAAAGAAAATCCCAAATGATAAATAAATTAAATGAAATGTACATTACCGATATCCAAAAACTTGCATAATAAATACTAGTAAGCCATCATTTCAAGGCATGCTCATTACATTAGCTTAAATGTTATTTTGAAAATAAAGTTGAAGACCAAGGTAGATAACATTATAATCAGTTGTAAACTGACATAAGCCCAGGTTAGACATCAAGTAGAAAAAACCAAAACTAAAACCATGGGATGGAATTGAACCCTGAAATTAACAAAATCAAACAAAATTAAAATCTAGCACTCACAGGAAAACAATTTTAAAGCCCCCCCTTTAAGAAAACTTGACAAACAGAAAATTAAACAAAATTAAATTTAGAAAAACACAAGCAGAAATAAATTTAAAGTAAGAGAATAAGCATACAGAAGTGAGCTTAAAAAAAAATTTTATTCGTGTACCAAACATGTACAGAATAGTCTAGAAAATTCCAGAAGGAAAACGCCACAATTAATTAAAATTAACGTAACATAAGTCCCACAGACAGGCGTAAATAATTACTTTCAGAAAACAAAAGTAAAAACAATAAGTACTAGTTGAAAATAGTCGTTTCAAAAAGAAATAAAAAAGTACAACTTAATTTTCCAAAGTTAGATCTTAGAAAAGCAACATCGAATTTACATAAGAAATTGTGTGTGGTTTTCCAGGCTGTCTGCTTAAATCTAAAGAAAAAAAACAAGAACTTACCTACGGGGTAGGGTAAAACGAAGAAACACATAATTAATAATTTTGATTTAATAAAATCAAGAAATTTTTACTAATAATGTACATAACCTATAAGTACAATACATTTCGAATCACATCTCATAACAGAATGAACCAGTACGAAGCAGGCAGCAAACGACTAACTCTCCAATAGAGCGCACAACACAAGGAATGACGTCACAACGCCGCGACAATTCAAAATACAAAACCAAGTCCCATGTAACGAGATGACGTTACATAGGTATGTAGAAACTGCACGATAGAGAAATGTACGAGTAGTGTCTCACTGTTGAGGTTGGCAGCACTGTCAAATTTTCACTTCCCTTCCTCACAGCCCATCCACATGGAAAAGGCAATCTCATGACTGCAGTATCTATAATGGAATTTACCTACTGGTAAAAAACCCACCAGATCTAAAATTGCGGTAGATGATGTGGTACTAGAACAAATACCGCAAGCAATTATTTAGGTTGTGACATCGGATTTGATCTGCCCATACGAGACAGGTGGAGTGTCAAATTATTTACACTCAATCTGTTCGTTGCAGGGCTAAAATAAATAGTTCTGTTTCTTATCACATGGTCAGCCAATTAAATGACGGAATCATTTAAGAACAGAAGAGGTAGAGGTGTAAAAGACACTAATCAGAGTTATCTCCTCTCTGAAAGTAATGAATTTCATTATACAGCCAGACCCTGTGGTGAATAACGTGAAGGTGTCATTTGCAGAGTGGAAAATATGTGCTTTTCAGAGGGCCTGGCATGCTGATAAGCGTACTTTTCCACTCAGTGAGGAAGGCGTAGGCAAACCACCTCACTCCTCATTTTAATTAGTAAAACCTCTACAGGTTCAAACCAGCCTTTCGGCTGATGACCTAAACAACAACATTGAATTTGGATATAGAGAAGAAAGTTGAAAAATTCCAACCTAGCCGTAACCTTGGCAGGAAAACAAGAAAAGAAATTAAGATAAAATCGTGTAAGGTGATGGCTAACCCAATCCTATTCTATGGAAGTGAGTCGTAGATTAGTAGTACCATACCACGAGAGAGTAAAATACAGGTGGCAGAGATGGGATTCCTGCGAAGAACAAAGGGTTGGAGTCGTAGGTACCAACTAAGAAATGAGGACATAAGAATGGAATTGGATATTAACAACTTGAATGGGAAGATTCCAGCATATCGAAATCGATGAAGGGAGCAGAGATGTTGGGAGACCACGAAGAAGATAGCAATAATTCAGTAGTTTTTCGCTCTAGTGAGTCGGAACAGGCTGGAGCCCAACCCTTGATTGTGAGAAGAAGAAGAAGACGAAAAATATGTAAAGTGAAATTGCAGTAAAAATATCTCCTTTACCATTACCAACATGTTGTTGTTTAGGTCAACAGCCGAAAAGCTGGTTTGAACCTCTAGAGGTTTTACTAAGTAAAAACGAGAAGTGAGGTGGTTTACTATTGCCTTCCTTACTGAGTGGAAAATGTACGCTTATCAGCATGCCAAGCCCTCTGAAAAGGACCCACTTTCCACCCTGCAAATGACACCTTCACTTCATTCACCACAAGGTCTGGCTGTATAGTGAAATTCATTTATCTCGGAGGATGTAACTCCGAGTAGTGTCTTTTACACACCTACCTCTTCTGTTCTTAAATAGTTCAGTCATATAATTGGCTGACTACATTATAAACAACTATTTTTTTACCAAGATATCGAGTACAATTAATTTAACACTCCACCTGCACGATATGAGCATATTACCAACATAATTATACTATATTTTTAACAATCCAAGGATGTTTTCTAAAAATAATCTTACGGAAAATAAAATTTTAGCCATGTTTATGTAGATCGATTTACATAAAAGCCAGTTTTGTGTAAAATATTTTGTATTGTAACTCCTAAGCCTACGTTGTTAGGGAGCTGGAAGAAATAATAAACAGAGTAACTTTTAACTTATGGCAATTAATTATTTAAAAAAAAACCTGGTGTGAAACACTCACACAACTTTCTCTTGCCAGTGCAAATAATTAACAATAAACCTAACATTAGTAATAAAACATTAGAAATAAACAAAAAACTAACCTCAATAAACATAACCTAATTTTAATCATATATGAAAGACGCAAAATGAAAATCGATCTCAGTTTGCCTTAAAAATACGGAAAATCACTCTTTCACGCTAAACTAGGCTCTGTAGAAAAAAATGCTATAAATAAAAGTCGTAGATATTTTAATTTTTTATAAATTCGATTATATACACTTTTGTAATAAAATGCATACGAAGGCCGAAATCTTAAAATAAATCGATTTTTCACACGTTTTCGTGAGAAAAAACAGAAAATCTCTAATAACCGCTAAACTAAGCGTTACCTATACAAAAAAATGTTTGAAATAAAAGTTGTAGGATTTTAAATTTGCTACATTTTATATTAACTTATCTAAATTTTTGCGCTAAAATGCATATTAAAGCCATAATCTTAGAAAAACTATTTCTTTACGTGATAACAGCCTCACTAAGAATTTCAGCATACATGGCGCCTATTCTATCTTGTAGAGCACAAAAAATTCAACAAACCAGGCCCAGTTTTTCAGAAAATCACAAAAAAGTGAAAAACGACACGAATTAACTACTACTTCCGGTTGACCGATTTTGATGAAAATGTTCGTGTTGGGTCCGGTAGTGGTATGTAACTTAAGTTTTAAGTTTCAAGTTCGTACGATGTTCCATTCTTGAGATATTTTGTTTACACACACACACACACACACGCACGCACGCACGCACGCACGCACACACACACACACACACACACACACGCACGCACGTACGCACGTACGCACGCAACACACACACACACACACACACACACACACACACACACACACACACACACACACACACACACACACACACACACACACACACACACGTACACACACGCACGCACGCACACACACACACACACACACACACACACACACACACACACACACACACACACACACACACACACACACACACACACACACACACACACACACACACACACACACACACACACACGACCAATCACTAAAAACATGCTTTTTGGGTTCAGGGGGTGTGAAAACTCAATTTCGAAAAATCGACATGAATTTAAATATTAATCGACATGACCTATATATTCATATAGGCAAGAGAAAGTAAAAAACAGGCTAAGGAAACCGTGATTGAAAAACATTATAGTGTATGGGGGTCTTTATCAAAACAATAATAATAATAATAATAATAATAATAACAATAATAATAACAGCACAACAAAAACAACGATGAAAAGGACATAGGGGATATTAGTACGGGGGACAAAACAACCAACCGACTAGTAAAGCGAAGATGGTGTAAATCATTTACCAGAAGCACAAGTTTTGTGGACTATACCAAGAAGGAACATGTATTAATTTCCTGAAAGTTTGGCAAAAGGAAAAGGGGGAAGAGTAGAAGTTGTTGGTGGGTGTCGAAGAGGTAGATTAGGGGAGAGGGTTGAAGGAAAGGATGAATGCGTAGTTAGTAAGCCATGATGTACAATCAAGAAGAAGAAGAAGAAGAAGAAGAAGAAGAGGAAGAAAATGGTAAGACGAATTGATATTACTTCCTTCGCAGCAGGATTTAGAAGGGTGTAACCTTGTAGAAGGAGTGTGAGGGGTTAGTTCCCACCTACCCCTTAAACGTGTTACTTTATCCCTTGCATTATCATGTAATAACCATAACAATGTTGTTATTAGGCCTACACACTAGATCATGAATTATCTAGTAGAACTAGGCTGTTAATATTACATCGACAGGAACGAATTACATTCATTATAAAACAACTAAATTGTTTAATAATTTGGTGTGACAAACCGCAACAACTCAGAGGCGTAGTAGTTAGTGTGCTGGACTGCAAAGCAGAAGGTCCCGGATTCAATTCACACTCTGGAAATTTTGATACGATAAAACCCACTATCTTAAATTCAACTATACTATGCGTCATATCATTATGAGCCGGCCGCATTGGCGTAGTTGGTAACGTGCTCGCCTCTCATCATACGGTCTTGGGTTCGAATCCCATTCAGGCACGGCATATTTTCATGCGTTACAAAAAAATCATTTCATCCTTCACCGTCTGCAATAGCAGTAATTGCAGAACACAGTCGGACGTGAAACCAAAAAAAAAAAAATAAAATAAAAAAAATGTGAGTTTTTACGTCAATGGAGTTATTCGCAGAATTTCCGGATGGCATTTTCCATGTGCAATTACAGTTCATTCGAAATAGCATGATAGTAAGTCTCTGAATGGTGGTAATTTTTCAAAATAAAAAGTCCCGTTTCGAAAGTAAAATTTCCCTTTTAATTATTCTAACACAATTATAATATAATCTTTGTTTTGCAATTTTGAAAATCACATGGAATTAATTATTTTACTGGCATTTGTTATTGTTGCATTCAGAAATCCATGCTTAAAATTATGGTCATATTTTACCTAAAATGAAGGTAAATATTTTAAAAATCTTTCTTTGATTTTACCAATTTTCGTAGGGTGATTTTTTTAAAATAAATATAAAATAGACGATAATTTTTACTTTCTCTTGCTTTATATGATTATAAAGGGAAGTAAAGTACCAATTGTTTTCATGTCGTTATTTCGAAATGGAGTTTTTTTGAAAATACACGGTTTCTGACCCCCTGAGCTCAAAAACATGTTTTAGCAATTGGTATGTGTGTGTGTGTGTGTGTGTGTGTGTGTGTGTGTGTGTTTGTGCCACACACACACGCCAGTAGATACAATATACCGATTTCAGACCAACCCATTTAAATTCCTGATAAAACTTTTTAAGTCAAACCAATCACAAAAAAGAAGATATAAAAATTAATCTGAAAATTCATTTTCAAGTCAAACTAATCAGAAAATAAAAAGTGGCCCTTAAATCAAAATAAGCGATTTCAAAAAAGCAAATTCTATAAAGCTGTCTTAAAATAAAATAAGCTAATAAAAATTTTTAAACACCTGAAGGCCAAACAAAAAAGTTTTGGGGAAAATGAAAGATGAATTGAACGGAGAAATCATGAAAGAATTTGTTGGTCTTCGATCAAAAATGTATGCTACAGCTGTTGAAGGTGACTAGAAGCTGGCTGTAAATCGAAAGGAATTAAAAAGAATACAGTGGAAAAAAATATTTCATTCGAAGACTATAAAGATTGTTTGTTCAAGAAGCAAGAGAAGATAAGACAAATTAATTTAATCAAAAGTTATCATCATGATGTGTTTACAGTTAATGTGAACAAGAAAGCTCTCTCCTCGTTCGATGATAAAAGATTTATTACGGAAGATTGAATTAACACTTTACGATGGGTCATTATAAAATTTATTAAGTTGTTTAAGTTCATTTTAACGGCCTTCGGTTTAAAAAAATTAATTAGCTTATTTTAATTTAAGATGAATCCATTACTTCCTCATTTATTACAAAAGTA
The DNA here is from genome assembly GCA_035578175.1 of Catonia carolina. Taxonomy (NCBI): domain Eukaryota; kingdom Metazoa; phylum Arthropoda; class Insecta; order Hemiptera; family Achilidae; genus Catonia; species Catonia carolina. The sequence continues at coordinate 12,146,008 of JAQMRL010000008.1, forward strand.
CTATGAGTGTCAAATTCTTTTTTCGTTGCCTTTGAATTTTACACTCCTTTGAATTTTACCGCCATCAATCCTCACTTGAGGAAAATCTATAGTTATAATTTTTGTGTCATAAGCTTCAATAATTCTTGATCCTTAATCTCTTTATGTCTTTATGTTTTTGTTTTCTGATTGATTTGACTTGAAAATTAATTTTCTGATTAAATTTCACATATTTTTTTTAAATTTTCTGATTGACTTAAAAATGTTTTATCAGGGATTTAATTGGGTTGATCTGAAATCAGTAGGCTATATTTATATTGTACTATCTACTCACGCGCGCGACCAAAATAAAATATCTCAAGAACGGAAAATCGTACGAAGTTGTAACTTCGATTTTAAGTACCACAAGACTTGTAAACAATTTCAGCAGACATGCCGCTTACCCTTTCTTGTAGAGCACAACAAATAAATGTAGTAAGTGAAGCGATTTAAAATAAGAATCGTAGGTGCTGTTTTTGAAAAAATTGCAAATATGTGAAAAATTGCACCATAAACTACTACATCCAATTGATTTGATTTGATTGATTGATTGATCCGATTGATTTGATTTTGTTCTTGAGATATTCTGTTCATACTCTCTCTCTCTCTCTCTCTCTCACACACACACACACACGTCGGTAAAAACAGGTTATTTTTTTGTTCAGAGGGCCTGAAACATGTATTTGGGATTATAACTTGATTTCGAAAAATAGACATGAAAACAATAATGTCCTTTCCTCTACCTATTTCATATAAGTCAATAGAAATAAAAAAGAATAAATATTTAATATTTTATCTGTGAAAGGTTTTTTTATTTTCCAGTACCTATTATCTCGGACTATAGTTTAAAAATATAATTTAATCTTCTGGGAAACAAATTTTACAGAAACAGAATTTTGGATCGGGATTTAATGGATTGAATGAAATTTTTCATTATAAATGTTGAGGAAGAGCACAGTGAAACACATACACTCAATTTTTCCATTTATTCTCTTTGTCACTAGGTAACGATATTTCACTCGCAGTTAAAAATAAAATATAAAAGTTAATTCCAAGTTAAGGATTACTGCACGTAAAGAGAATTATTAATTATGTTTCGAGCACTGTAAACTTTTCTTCCAACTCAAACCGCTCCCTTTCTGCAAGCAAACGGTATTTATACTACTGAAACTCACTCCGACGACTGACTGCCCCGTACACTACACTGACTGATTCTTTAAATAAAACTTTAATTTTCTGGTCCGTTCGTAAGGTTTATCACCAAACTTTCAGTCTACCGCGTTTTTAAACTGTATAAAGTTAAACATAACTTTACTTAAAGTCAAAAGAGTTACTAATTAATTTAGTTTTTGAACTTTAGTCTTTATTATAAATAAAGTAATTATTAAGGATTAATTTGAAGTTAAATGCTTATTATGAAAAAATGTTACATTTTTTATAAACTTTATCAAAATAAACTGTCGGATATTGTTATTGTTAATTTCTGGGTAAATTTTATAATGGGGAACTGTGTTTGATATCCAAATTTTAACTGAAACTCACATATTACGACGCACTTGAAGACACAATACGGAAAAATTGGAAAAGTTGATTAAATTGGAAAAAGCTTCAACTTCTTCGGGGGGATAATACAACCGAAGAGCAGCGAAAATGAAATAAAAAACAGACGAGGAAAGATGGCCGGTGTTCTCCGAAGAACTTACCGCTTAAATTAGATGAAAGCATTCTCAAAACAAGCCAAGATTAGTCATTATAATACCTTCTGTACTTTGAAATGTCTGTACGCGAGTGAGTTCCTTAGAATGACCGGAAAGGCTGGTCTACAAGAAGCAGAGATATTTGAGAGAAAGATCTTCTACAAGATCATTGGTCTGAAGATAGTGGAATTGCAAAATAGGTTACAAGGTCGAGAAAAACTGTTCAAGAAAAATGAACGATTAATGGAAACGATTATAAAAAGAAAACTAAAATTTTAAGGACACTTGTATAGAATGAATGACAACCAGTTGACAAAACAATTATTTTTTACACTAAACAGTAGACCTAATGTATCAGATAAATGGCTTAAGGAAGTCAAAAAGGGCATCGAAAAAATCGGAATAAAGTACGAAAACATAATGAATTAAACAGAATTCAGGCAACTAATTACTGACTTCCATGAAGAGCAAAAACATTATAAACAGAAGAAAAGAGAAAAGCTTACCGTGAACAAATTCTGAGAATATGGGCTGCAAAGAGAGCTTCCAGAAACGTATAAAGTCACCTCACGTGGTCTTAAATTGGCCCTTAAATTGACACGAAAAATAATTACGACAGTATATTTTAAACCTGTATTCATATAGAGCAAGAGAAAGTAAAATTTGTAATGTCACCATTTTAAAATTTGTAACGAAATGGTACTTCAATTTATTGGTTTTGTAGAATATAAAATACTAAAAAAATAACAGTTTTAATATCTTAACTGCTTGGTGATACAAGTGATTTAATGATACAAAGATATAAAATGGCCACCAGAAGGAATACTGAGCATTTTTGGGCATAAATTTACTAAATATAGGTATTTATTTTTCGGTTTGACTCGACAATCACGTTCCAAAGTTAAGCACGATCTTTTACATACACTCAGTAATAAACATTTCTATTAGTCACTAGATAAACGGGCGTCAAAAATAAATTACATTAATTCGATTATCCGTGAATCCGAACCCGTTAAAACAAGTACCGTTAATTGACATTCAACTTATTATTGTTTATGTTAAAACCTTTTTTAATTCCTAATATGTGCACGTTGCAATTTGTTTAATTCAGAACAATAAGCAAACCTATAACCCAATGAGATGAGGATGATGTGTATGACGTTTAAATGAGGTGTAGTCCTATACAGACCCAGACCGACCATTCCTGAGAGAGTATGGTTAATTGAACGCCAACCATCAAAGTACACCGGTAATCACTGTCTAGTATTAAAATCCCATAAAAGTAACTTACTTCTATGTAGTAACTTACTAGGATTTGAACCAGGAACCTTCGTCTTTGAAAATCAGCTGTTAAACAGCTGACTCACGGCAACGACTTTATCTCTAGATCAATACAATGGGTCTTATTGTTTATTAAATTTATTGTTTAATAGCTCTAAAATATTAATTAATATTTTTAGACCTAATGAGTAAGTTTATTGAAATTTCATAATTTCAAAGTTATCATCATCGAAGTTTTTATTTCAGGTTTACAGTATTTCAACAAACATTAAACATTAAAACATTATTATAAATTACATTTATACATTTACAAAAGTTGACCAACTTTTTCATTATAAACAAGAGGAAAATTCAAGTTGTTAAGTGGTTTAATTAAATTTATAATTTAATAATATTTTTAATGAACAGGAAATTAAGTTAATAAAGATAATGGAATTTAATGCTCATTTTATGTTTACTTTATTCATGAACATTTTAAGTAAATATTTACAAAATATTGAAGATGTAGGGCTTGTTGTTGTTTAAGTCATCAGCCGAAAGGCTAGTTTGAACCTGTAGAGGTTTTACTAAGTAAAACGAGGAGTGAGTACGTTTACAATTGCCTTCCTCACTGAGTGGAAAAGTACACTTATCAGCATGCCGGGCCCTCTGAAAAGCACATATTTTCCACTCTGCAAATGACACCTTTACTTCATTCACCACAGGGTCTGGCTGTATAATGAAATTCATTACTTTCAGAGGAGATAACTCCGATCAGTGTCTTTTACACCTATACCTCTTCTGGTCTTAAATGATTCAGTCATTTAATTGGCTGACCATGTGATAAGAAACAGAACTATTTATTTTAGCCCTGCAAAGAACAGCTTAAGTGTAATCAATTTAATACTCCACCTGTCTGTTATAGGCAAATGTAGAGCTTATATATATATATATATATATATATATATATATGTATATAAATGCAAAACCACTCACAGACTGACTCACTGACTCATTTATTAGTCAATAATTTTTTAATTTTCCGATCACTTAGAAAGTTAAAATTTGGCAAATTCATTCCGTAAAGTTTGAATAGAAAATCTAATGAATTACATTTTAACCACTTACACCTGTCTGTTGTAAAAAGTAAAAAGGGTGTAAAACCCCTAAATCAAACCATATTGTTTTGGTCGTTTGAACAAAACGGAGCAAATGATTTTACTCTCATTAGTATTATATAGCCACCGGGTTGGTCTAGAGGTAAATTCGTCGCCGCGAGTCAGCTGTTTAACAGCTGATTTTCGGAGACGAAGGTTTCTGGTTCAAATCCTAGTAAAGGTAGTTACTTTTATACGGATTTGAATGCTAGACAGTGGTTATCGGTGTACTTTGATGGTTCGGGTTCAATTAACTATACTCTCTCAGGAACGGTCAGCCTGAGTCTGTACAAGACTACATCTTATTTACACGTCATACATATCATCCTCATCTCATTGGGTCATGGGGTTGCTTATTGTTCTCAATTGAACAGATTGCAACGTACAAATATTAGGAATTAAAAAAAAGTATTACCTATATGCACTAATTTAGTTTTTTTACGTTCTTTCGGTTGTTTATAAATAACTAAAGTATAGCTTGAGTCCCAGCTCCGTGTAGTTGGAAGGAATGCAGTGTGTTGTTATAGTAGTGGGAGAATGAATGAGTGTTAGTAGTGTTTCACAGCTGATGCATTTGTAGTGGTAGCATGTGCTAACTAGACAAAAAAAATTCTTATCATCCGGCGCATTAATTTAACAAATACCTACCGGGTTATTAACTTGGTCGGATTCATAATATTTAACTTACCAATTCATATCAAATTATGTTAATAAATAAATGCAATAAATACAAATAGTAAATATGTTAAATTCGGAAAGTTTGAAAACGAATGTTTTATATAAGAGTAATACATCAATCGTTCTGCCAGCATGCGTCACTCATTCAATATACGAGTATTTCACCCGTACCTTTCACCACGCAACTACACGGAGCTTGGAACCTCACAATTCCTTTTATACTTAAAGCAAATATTTATTATAAAATTAATTATTTATTATATCTGTACTAACTGTTGTTTAACTTATAAGGAAGATTCTAACATCCAATATCACTAGCCTGGAAATTAACATTTACATTATTTTTACAAACGTTAAATTTCGTACTAAATATCATTTTAGTTTCTTCGTCCGACCGTCATAACGAGGTGTCAGAAACTACAAGAGGTAGCAACACACGGTTCCCAGATTCATAATCTGTACAAACAGTTAGTTGGGCCTAGATTAGGTTTGAAGTTCCAGTTTCGACCGTAAGTGTCCCAAAACCAGAAGTATAGAAATCAAAATCGGATTTTAGAAACAAGAATAGTGTTATTCGATATCTCTTAAAGAGTACAGTCCAGCTTTTCTACGTTTGCTCCTAATGTAAACAAATAATGACGTCACTGAGCATGCGCATTATATGAAAATAAGTACACGCTGATTAAAAAGTAACAACAAAATACTTCCAAAAGTATTTATAAATAAAATACTTTTAAAGTATTTTTTTAAATGAAATTGTTAGGCCTATATCATGTCATGACTGATGTTTTAAGTAATTTAAGTACTTATAATTCAAAACTTAGTTTACTTAATTCTTCTTCTTCACGTGCCATCTCCATGACGGAGGTCGGCTATCATAATGGCGATACGAATTTTGTTGACCGCTGCTTTAAAAAGTTCGTTTGAGGAACACCTGAACCACCTTCTCAAATTACACAGCCAGGATATCCTTCTCCTGCCCACCGATCTTTTTCCTAATATTTTGCCTTGAATGATGAGATGCAATATTTGATACTTTGGTCCCCTCATAACATGACCAAGGTACCTTAATTTTCGTGCCTTAACTTCCACCATGAGTTCCAGCTGCTTTCCCATTCTACTGAGGACCTCTTCATTCGTGACATGCTCAGTATATGAGATCCTCAACATTCTACGGTAGGTCCACAGCTCAAAAGCCTGTAGTTTCTTCTCACTGAATCTATTGAGAGTCCAAGCTTCCACACCGTACAACAGGACAGGGAACACGAAACATTTAAGGAGACGCATTCGTAATTCGAGATTTATATCTCGTGATGTTAGTACCTTCTTCATTCTGATAAAAGTAGCGCGTGCTTTCTCAATTCTAATTTAATAAATTATTTAAATTATTTAAATAAATTATTTAATAAATTCTGGAGTTTACTTAATAGGAATACAATATTCATAAAGTGGTGTAGCCTAGCGTGCACCCTGTAGTAGCTGCCTTTGGTTTGTTGATAGTAGGAGCAAACTAACGACGGGCTGAACTGTAGATACATTTAAATCACTAATGGTTGTTGCCATAATTCAAAGGTAAGCCTTTTTCTTCCTTACAAAAGCTAAGTGGGTTTCATCTCTTACAATTTCTTTAAAAAAAATTGCCACCAGTTATGAGACACGTCGTCTCACGCAAGGGATTTTTTATAATACTTTTTTACTGGACACTTCTTTATTTATTGTAAAACAAAAAAAAATCTGGTGTCAAACACTCACACAACTTCCTCTTGCCAATGCAAATAATTAACAATATAACCTACCATTAGTAACAAAACATTAAAAATAAACAAAAAACTAACCTCAATAAACATAACCTAATTTTAATCATAAGTGAAAGACGCAAAATGAAAATAAATCTCAGTTTGGCTTGAAAATACGAAACATCACTCTTTCACGCTAAACTAGGCTCTGTAGAGAAAAATGCTTCAAATATAAGTTTTAATTTCCTATAAATTTGATTATACGCATTTTTGTCGTAAAATGGTTACTACGGCAGAAATCTTCAAAAAAATCGATTTTTTTATAGATTTTCTTGAAAAAAAAGGAAAATCAGTAGGCCTAATTACCGTTGAACTAAGCGTTATACAAAAAATGTTCGAAATAAAAATTGTAGAATTCAATTTGTCTACAACTTTTATTATACACTGTTGTCCTAAAACGCATATTAAGGCTGCAATCTTAAAAAAAACATTTTTTTCTACGAGAGAGTAAGCAGACATAGTGCCTACTCAATCTTGTAGAAAATAAAAATTGTCGTAAATGAAGTTATTTTTTTTTAAATTGTATGAGCCATTTTTTTAAGAAAATCGCAAAAAAGTGAAAAATGACACGAATGAACTACTACTTCTGGTAGACCGATTTTGATGGAAATGATTGCGTCCGGTCCGGTAGTATTACCTAACTAAAGTTTCAAGTTCGAACGATGTTCCGTTCTTGAGATATTCTGTTCACACACACACACACACACACACACACACACACACACACACACACGCACACACACACACACACACACACACACATACACACACACACACACACACACACACACACACACACACACACACACACACACACACACATACACACACACACACAAACGCACACACATACACACAGACACATATACACACGCACACGTACACACACGCACACGCACATACACACACACACACACACAACAATCGGTAAAAACATGTTTTTTTGAGTTCAGGGGGTCTGAAAATATGTAGATCCGGTGAAAACTCGATTTCGAAAAATCGACATGAAAACAATACTTTCCTTCCTATATATATTGATATACGCAAGAGAAAGTAAAAATAATTGTAATAGAAATTATAGTTATTTTGTGAGATAAATAAATTTCGATACTATCCCGAAAACAGGAGCACAGTCTCCTCACCTACTCTGCCTCCATAGCCTAACCGACGCTGATAGCTGCTGCTGTTTTTACACTTGTGTAAGGTACCGATTCGTGAAGTTTCCTCACCAGGTTTTTGGCTGAATATATTTGGATACATACGATTTTGTACAAAATAACCCATTCTTATAATAATTCTATTTTTCTCTCCCGACTATATTCATAAAATTTCTTTTATTCAAATTTCCTTTGGAACGAAAGGCGTAAACGTTACATGAATTCTGAATCTACTATCGCTAACGTAAAATGAATTCCTATTTAGTTTTTATTCACGTACATTCCAAGAATAACTAGTTTTTCTTTATACTACATTTAAAGAACCTGGTCCAAATTTGAATGAATAATTAGTCTAGTTTTATGTTTGGTGATTTACCTAATTCTCGTACGGGACCAGTTCTGAAGAACGTTCATAGTTCGTGTGCGTACGGGTAATAGTAAGTGGTTGTGGTGAATCAATGAAGAGCTGAGTGGATGAAAGTGCTATGTGACATTTTTTTAAAACGTTTTTTTAATGATTGATGAATATTTTTTTTTTATTTAGTAAAATATAGCTACATTAAAATTACAATTCATGACTATACTAAGCTATGTACAATATTTTAAAATAAATATACTTAAACGCAAAAACTCTTCTTCACAAAGAGTTCTGTCCGCGCATAGGAGTATACAGAACAAAAACATTAATTCACTTAAATACTTATAACTACTATAAAATTACTAAGTTAAATTACTACTGGTAGCTATATTATAATAGCGTTATTATAATTTTTATTTTATAACTATAACTACTTTACAATAATATATTTTAACTAACACAACGTAAATATTTTAACTTTATAAGAAATTAATTCAATAAATGAGCATAAAGAGACAGTTAAACTGTCGCAAAGAGAAAATTAAAAACTAATAAAACAGTTATTTTAAGACCTGGAAAAGTTTCTCAAGTTCTTGCTCACCGATCGATATTATATGATATTTTATTTTATGTTTTAATAGATGTGGTGACATAATACTGTGTACATGGGGTGGAAGTACGTTAACGAATCGCCTCTCAAGATAGAGAAATGACTTCTGAAAAAATGTACTATTTGGTTTTCTAGTCTTAATTTTTCCAGCGTTCCTAGTACCATAATTGGTTTTATTGGGATAAATTATTACTTCACGGGTACCACAAGCCCAAAAGAATTGTATCAGAACCTTGAAAACAAATAAATGCCTTAAAGGAAGGACTCCAAATTCCTGGAACATCCTCATACGATCGCACTTTTTGTAACCATTAATAGTGTATAGAAAATATTTTTGTAGATTAATCACAGATTTAATGTGAGTAATGTATGTACTACCCCAACATGCAATTCTATAAGACAACCGTGAGTGTACAAGAGCAAAATAAATTTGCTTCAATAAAGATCATTTAAAGATTTACATGCATATTTAGTTATTTAGGTGGCATAGAATGCTCTATTTCAACAGTTTAAGGAAATACTACAGGATCAAGGGGGGATGTTTAACTTACCAATTTATATTAAAATATGTAAATAAATAAATGTAATATAATACAAACAAATATGTTAAATACGGACGAATGTTTTGTATCAGAGTAATACAGCAATCGTTCTGCCAGCATGCGTCACTCATTCATTATACTTCACCCGTACCCTTCATCCCGCAACTACACGGTGCTTGGAACCACAAAAAAAAGAATTCTTGTAATAAGTTAAAAAGAAGTTATCAATTTTATTATAACCAGATCCGGAAAGAATTTTGGAATAGGTGTTACAAAATCAATATTGTCTGTAATACGGTATAATATTTTTACTTTCTCTTGCCTATATGAATAATATGTAGGAAGGAAAGTATTATGTCAATTTTTCAAAATCGAGTTTTCACCGGATATACACGTTTTCAGACTTAAGTTACATACCACTACCGGACCTGACACGAACATTTTCATCAAAATCGGTCAACCGGAAGTAGTAGTTTATTCGTGTAATTTTTCACTTTTTTGCGATTTTCTGAAAAACTGGTCCTACAATTTGTTTCAAAATCGCCTGTTTGTTGAATTTTTTATTCTCTACAAGATAGGGTAGGCGCTATGTCTGCTAAAATTCTTGGTGAGGCTGTTTCTACGTAAAAAAAAATGTTTTTCTAAGATTACGGCTTTAATATGCATTTTAGAACAAAAATTTATACAATACAAGTTGTAGACAATTTAAAATCCTACAACTTTTAGTTCAATAATTTTTTTGTATAACGCTTAGTTTAGCGGTAATTAGCAATTTTCTGTTATTTTCTTACGAAAACGTGTGAAAAATCGATTTTTTAAAAATTTCGACCTTAGTCATTTTACGACAGAAGTGTAATAATCAAATTTATAGGAAATAAAACGATCTATAACTTTTGTTTAGAGCGTTTTTTCTCTACAGAGCCAAGTTTAGCGTAAAAGAATGATTTTCCATATTTTTAAGCCAAACTGAGGTTGATTTTCATTTTGCGTCTTTCACTCATGATTAAAATTAGGTTATATTTATGGAGGTTAGTTTTTTTTGTTTATTTCTAATGTTTTATTACTAATGTAAACATTATTATTAATTAATTGTATTGGCAAGAGAAAGTTGTGTGAGTGTTTCACACCAGATTTTTCTTTAGGTATTGTTCATGTGTGTTGTTTAGCTATAGCGTACATTAGTAGTAATTGATAGTGTTATGAACAGCAAATAAAGCTGTTGCCGTTGTAAATCAATAATTAATTAATGGTAAATAGGCTCTATGTACACTAGATTCGAACTACAGTATACTAAATTACAGTGAACAATCGCTTTCGATCGTTAGCCAATAAATGTTACACGGATAGCAGAAATAGTGGCTTATCTTATATCTGCAGGGTCGTCAACAAATAAGACACCGCTATATTTTTTCACATTATTGGGTTTTTTCCTCATACATTTGCAAACTATATACAATGTAAAACTATTAGCCAAATAGCTCTTAATATTAGTATTATGTCAGCACATATTCTACTTCTCTATCTTTCGTAGAATTTATTGTATTTTTACTTTCTTTTGCCTATATGAATATATAGGAAGGAAAATATTGTTTTCATGCCGATTTTTCGAAATCGAGTTTTCACCGGATTTACACGTTTTCAGATCCCCTGAACCCAAAAAACATGTTTTTAGCGATTGGTCTGTATGTCTGTGAATGTGTATGTGAACAGAATATCTCAAGAACGGAACATCGTACGAACTTGAAACTTGAAACTGAAGTTACATACCACTACAGGACCCGACACGAAAATATTCATCAAAATCGGTCAACCGAAAGTAGTAGTTTATTCGTGTAATTTTTCACTTTTTTGCGATTTTCTGAAAAAGTGGTCCTACTATTTTTTTAAAAAATCGCCTGGTTTGTTGAATTTTTTATTCTCTACAAGATAGGGTAGACGCCATGTCTGCTGAAATTCTTGGTGAGGCTGTTTCTACGTAAAAAAATTGTTTTTCAAGATTGTGGCTTTGATATGCATTTTAGAGCAAAAATTTACACAATAAAAGTTGTAGATAATTTAAAATCCTAAAACTTATGGTTCAAACATTTTTTGTATAACGCTTAGTTTAGCGGTAATTAGCGATTTTCTGTTATTTTCTCACAAAAACGTGTGAAAAATCGATTTTTTTTAAGATTTCGGCCTTAGTATGCATTTTACGACAGAAGTGTAGTATATAATAAAATATATAGTAAATTAAGAGATCTACAACTTTTATTTATAGCATTTGTTTTGTACAGTGCCTAGTTTAGCGTGAAAGAGTGATTTTCCGTATTTTTAACCCAACCTGGGGTTGTTTTTCATTTTGCGTCTTTCACTCATGATTAAAATTAGGTTATATTTATTGAGGTTAGGTTTTTATTTATTTCTAATGTTGTATTACTAATGTTAGCATTATTGTTAAAATTATTTGTATTGGCAAGAGAAAGTTTTGTGAGTGTTTCACACCAGATTTTTCTTTAGGTATTGTTCATGTGTGTTGTTTAGTTATAGCCTGCATTATAGTTCATTCCAGTTAAGTTGTCAGTAGATTCATTGGTGTGGAATGTGGGACGGCAACTGCTCATTGGTTGTTTCTGTTGAACGCAACAACCGTTTCACTTGTAGCCTGCTGCTGAGTCACGTAGGCCTATACATGCAATTATATCAGTTTTGCTTCTGCATTCGAATAGTGTAGTACCTACTTCATATCCAGAGTCGTGTTAATTCTTATTATAATAGTGTTTGTGATATTTTTAAACGTATGATAGGCTACTAATATTTGTTGTTATTGTGTTGTTTTAATTTTAATAAGTAGTACTATTGGTTCGTAGTTACATTCTCTTTAATCAATAATAATGGATTCTCCGGTTAAACGAAACAAGCGCGGACAAGGCATTAATTCTAAACAAAAACTATTAATTATAAATGCTTTGAAATCTTTTAAAACTGAACATGCTAATATAACAATTAGTGAAATTGTAGCAAAAACTTCAGCAATGATAGGCGTCTGAACGATCAGTTTACAGAATAATTAAGGAAAAGAAAATTACTGGTCACGTCAGATCTCTAACTAAAAAGCGAAGCAGAGTTAACACGATTAGCAACTCGCTGGACGAAACAACAAAAGTTTCATTTAATTATGTTCATTTTTAAAGTTTCTTGTTAAGTTACTTCAAGTTTTACCTCTACGTATGGGTAGATCTCTATCAAAATGCGGTTTGAACTGTTCCTTCGTGCACCGCCTGTGAATCGGAATTTATTTTGTGGGCACTGCCAACTTAACTGGAATAGACTATAGTAGTAATTGATAGTGTTATGAACAACAAATATAGCTGTTGCCGTTGTAAATCAATAATTAATTAATGGTAAATAGGCTCTATGTACACTAGATTCGAACTACAGTACACTAAATTACAGTGAACAATCGCTTTCGATCGTTACCCAATAAATGTTACACGGATAACAGAAATAGTAATTTATCATTATATCTACAGGGTCGTCAACAATTAAGACACCGCTATTTTTCACATTATTGGATTTTGTCCTCATACATTTGCAAACTATATACAATGTAAAACTATTAGCCAAATAGCTCTTAATTATTATGTCTTAATAGTATTATGTCCTGCCCATAACAGACAGGTGGAGTGTCAAATTATTTACACCCAATCTGTTCGTTGCCGGGCTAAAATAAATAGTTCTTTTTCTTGTCACATGGTCAGCCAATTAAATGACTGAATCATTTAAAAACAGAAGAGGTAGAGGTGTAAAAGACACTAGTCAGAGTTATCTCCTCTGAGAGTAATGAATTTCACTATGCAGTCAGACCCTGTGGTGAATGAAGTGAAGGTGTCATTTGCAGGGTGGAAAGTGAGTGCTTTTCGGAGGGCCTGGCATGCTGATAAGCATACTCTTTCAACTCAGTGAGGAAGGCAATGGTAAACCACCTTACTCCTCGTTTTTACTTAGTAAAACCTCGGTAGGTTCAAACCAGCCTTTCGGCTGATGACCTAAACAACACACACAGTATTATGTCAGCATACATTCCACTTCTCTATCTTTTATAGAATTTATTGTATTTTCTGTTTAAGAAAATAGTCAAATTTTAATTAAAAAAATTATAACTTTCGAACGGCTACACTTAGACTAATGAATTTTGGTATGTGTATAGACTTGCAAGAAAGGCACTTTGAACCAGTCTCCTTTACAAAAAAAGAAACACACATATCATCTTGGTCACGGGGTTGAATGCATCATTATTTTAACTCTGCACATACAAAAATACATGTTTTTTCGATTGGTCTGTGTGTGTAAACGAAATAACGTACGAAGTTAAAACTTGGAACTTAAGTTAGGTACCATAAGAAGACCTGAACAAATATTTTCATCAGAATCGGTTTACCGGAAGCAGCAGTTTAATCGTACAATTATTTTACGTTTTAGCAATTTTCTCAAAAACGGCTCCTACGATTTAAAAAAAAAATCGCCTAATTTACTGTAATTGTTATGCTCTACAAGATAAGGTAAAAAACATGTCTGCTATAATTCTTGGGAAGCCAAGAAAAAAACATTTCTCTCGTAGAAAAAAAGTTTTTTCTTTAAGATTGCGGCCTGAATTTGCATTTTAGGGCAAAATTGTATATTACGAGTAATTAAAGTTATAAAACATTTAAAATTCTACAACTTTTATTTCAAACATTTTTTTGTACAACGCTCAGTTTAGTGGCAATTAGTGATTTTCTGGGTTGTTTTCCATCAAAATCCAAGTTTTAACTTGGTACAATATTCGGTTCTTGAGATATTTTGTTCACACATAGACACACCACTAACCAATCGCTAAAAACATTTTCTTGGGGTTCACGGGGCCTGAAAACGTATATATCCAGTGAAAACTCTAATTCGAAAAATCGACACGAAAACATTACTTTCCTTCTCTATATATTCATTTACCTGATAATCCCCCTAAACGCCTTAAAAGACGCTGGAGTAGAGACCTGCTAATTTGATATGTCTGTTATGTTGCCCATAACAGACAGGTGGAGTGTCAAATTATTTACACTCAATCTGTTAGTTGCAGGGCTAAAATAAATAGTTCTGTTTCTTATCACATGGTCACCAAATTAAATGACTGAATCATTAAAGAACAGAAGAGGTAGAGGTGTAAAAGACACTAATCAGAGTTATCTCGTCTGAAAGTAATGGATTTCATTATACAGCCAGGCCCTGTGGTGAATGAAGTGAAAGTGTCATTTGCGGAGTGGAAAATATGTACTTTTCAGAGGGCCCGGCATGCTGATAAGCGTACTTTTCCACTCAGTGAGGAAAGCATTGGTAAACCACCTCACTCCTCGTTTTACTTAGTAAAACCTCTACAGGTTCAAACCAGCCTTTCGGCTGATAACCTAAACAACAACAATTTAATATACAAATTTCATTCTTGGGGAGGCACCAATGGGGGCCCTACCCCCATGCCTATCAAGTCATTTACATTATTATCATTATCATCACAATTGCTTTTTGTAAAATTTGACAGTTGTAAATAAAGAATTAAAGAGAGAAAAAAAATCATTTAGGGAAAAAGATAGTAAAAATAGAAATTGTAAAGAAACCGAAAGGAACGATTTGTACTATATAAAAAAAGGGATTTTACAAAATATAAAATTTATGAATACGGCGTACGGATTTTATAACGGTGGCTGTGAGATTATTTAATATTAATAGCATTGTGAATTGTATGACCTCCTAAATTTCCTCCCGTATTACAATCACTGCCTTCAAATTCTTCCTTCTCTTTCGACTCCATCGTTCCTTTAAAATACTGCTTTTCCTTTATAGTCGGGTTTACAATGGAAGTTTAATAGCATCATATTCCATCTTTTAAAAGCAAACCTTACACAAAAATTGTAAAACCTTCAAATCATCGTTCGTTCTTTTAAAAGGCAATTTATATCGGACATATCATTTTACTGTTTAACTGTTACATTCTCTTGCCTTATAAACTACTAGCAACCTCGTTCGCTTCGCTTCACAGCAGCTAATGCAGGCCTCATTAAACTATTTTAAAACCTCTCTATATACAATATTTGTGGTTTTGTTGCCCTGCGGCAGCAAAATAAAATGTTTTTTTGAACTTCCAGCTCTAGAAAGTCCGACATAAAGTTGTCCACAAGTGAAGGAAGCACTCTTGTCTCAAATCGATGCCCACCGTTTTAAATGTTTGTCCCTGCGATTTAACAGAATTGAATAGAATACATACAGTTCAGCCGTTCTTAGTTTGCTCCTACTGTCAACAAACAAAAGCCAGCTACTACAGGGTGTACGCTAGGGTCCACCACTTTATGGATCTCGTATTCCTATTAAGTTAACTATTTTTTAAATTATAAGTACTTAAAGTACTAAAAACATCAGTCATGATGTAGGCCTAACAATTTCATTCAGAAAAATACTTTTAAAAGTATTTTGTATTTAAATACTTTTGAAAGTATTTGTTGTTACTTTTTAATCAGCGTGTACTCATTTTGATACAATGCGCATGCTCAGTGACGTCATTATTTGTTTACATTAGGAGCAAACTAAGAGAGGCTGAACTACAGAAGAATACCGATGGAAAAGAAAGAGACAGTTGATATATGGCTGAGATAAGAGACAGTAATAGGTGGGTG
This sequence comes from Catonia carolina, assembly GCA_035578175.1. Lineage (NCBI taxonomy): Eukaryota > Metazoa > Arthropoda > Insecta > Hemiptera > Achilidae > Catonia > Catonia carolina. The sequence goes on from JAQMRL010000008.1 coordinate 12,161,961, forward strand.
CGGTGCGCAGAGTATTTGGAAATATATGACTCATTCGCTACCTGTCCAATGAAAACAAATATATGAAATACAGTACAAAAATAAAAATTTTGAATATTTACGAATTTTTAATGTTTTTGGAATCGAATGTTATTCTTCACGTTTTTCTATGAAATATAAAAGTTGAATCGTGCTTCTACCCAAAAAATACTCCATCCAGAGGACTTAGAAAAACTAAAAGTGCTATGCACCCAATAAACTAAAACATGCGACATCGTCACAGTTTAAGTTGTTAACTTACTTAATTAAAGTTACTTAAAGTTGCAAAATAGCCTATATTGATCAGGAAGCTCTAAGCTATGCAACAATGAAAGAATTTTTAAAATCAGTTCAGTAGTTTCTGAGATTACCTCATACAAACAAACAAACAGACGTTTCTTCTTTATTATATTAGTATAGACAACATACTGGCAACAGACCAGCTATGTATAGACAAGGTTCAAATTAACGACCAATATTATAGAACTCGTAGATTCCTTTAACCCTACAGCCGGCAATAACATTTTTCTAGACCGGCAGAGAATTTCTAGCATATGAGTCACCGAACCGTAAAGAAATCATTAAAAATTTGCTATAAATCACAAACCTTTTCACGTGCCGTAAGAAACTAACAAGAAAACTTAGGAAAAAAGAGTAAATAAATTATTGAAATTTTAATCGGACAGTAAGGGATGCTGAAGCTATTTGAAAATAATTTTTAGATAAATATTTTTCTAAAATTTCAGATGACATTATTGCTTAAAACTTTCTAATGCTCTACTTTCAAAATTCATTGATACGAATCATTACTTATAATGTTTATTTCAAAATAAAACAAAAAGACGATTCCATGTTCAAAACTGAATAAAATACATACAAAAACACATAATGTAAACCAAGAAATAACTAAATTCAGCTCTGGGATAGCGTGGTTTCAACAGAGAAACACAGGCAGAATATGCAACTTAAACTAATGTATTATACATAAAAATTTACTACATACATTACTAGTTTAGATGAATTTAAACTAAAACGACAATATTGCAATGCTATGAAGCTAATCCGATTTTGCGACGCGACCAGTTCAAGAAGCGGTAACATCGTCTCAAAATCGACGATTGGCGGCTCTAGGGGTTTAAATACTTTGGAGAAATCATCACTTACAACAACAACGAACAGGAAGCATGAGAGGACCAAGAAACTACCAACGTCACAACTAACCACCAAAAACACTTACAATAAAAAATGCCTTATCAATCAAAACCAAAATAAAACACTACAAAACGGTCGTACAACCAAAGATAACGTATGGGTGCGAAACTCTATTCAAATTAAACCAGAAAAACAGAATAGATAAAATCCAAAAACTTGAAAGGAGGATCCTTATGACCTGAATCGGAAAGAGACATTAAGTAGATGGAGAATGGAGATTACCAAATGAGGAAAAAGAGAATATTATCCTTCTTAGGACATATAATCAAAACACCCAAAGATAGAATCACAAACCAAATAGTCAGAAAACACTACCAGAAAAAGACAGAAGTAATATGGTTAAGAGAAATCAAGAAAGGTATGGAAGAATTAGGCATCACCTTTGAAGATCTAGAAAATAAAACTGAACAGCTGAAACTATTAAGATAAAAATATTAGATTCCAAGGAAAGGTACATAAAAGAGGAAGCAGGAAAGTGATCTTTTCGGAAGCAGAAAGGCAAAGATCTGCCAGAATGAAAGAATACTGGAGGAAAATCAAAGAAAAGAACCAGAAGAGAGTGCCCAGAAATCGACTCAAGTGATCCACTGCGGTCTCAAAAGGAAAAAAACTACAACATGTTTTTGCAGGTCAGTTCGACCTGCTGACATTTTAACCCTCGAACGCCGAGCGTTGCACTTATGAAACGAGATAATCATAGGGAAAAGACGGTACTGTACTGTGAGCGATTGGCTTTGTTTATTGTATTCGTGTACGAATACTACAGGTTGTAGCATTACAAATGTACAAGGTGATAATAACCATGTGTTTATAACCTGACTGCTATTGATAATTATGTAAATATTTATAATTTAATTGTTACATTTTGTAAATTATTAAACTGGCTAATTATAATTAAAATCTTATTTCTAAATTATTACATTAAATAACTTAATAATCTCAGCTAATAATTGAAAATCAAGTGTTAATTTAGCGATGGAAATTTTTAAGTTTAAATGAATCAAAAGGGTGTTTAAAAGCTACAAAAAACATTTATTAAAATTTTTAAATAAAGAAATATCTACGCATATCATCAAATAAGTTTAAAATACATATTTAAACACAATTTATAATTTATTTGAAAGTTTTAAAAATTATCAAACTAAAAGTAATTAATACAAGTGAATGCATATGTAATTTGGTGCGCTGTTGACCGGGGCAGTTTAAAGAGAAAGGTTGTGTTTATGAGCGGTTTGATTTATGGAATATGTTAAGTAAATATAAAGTATAATTGTTTTATAATTCATGGTATAAAGTTACAGAGAGACCTATGAAATGAAATTGAAGTGAAAGAACATTAGTTAATTGAAATACGGCAAGAAATATATTAAATACCATCGGAACCGTGAACGAAACTCAAGGCGAGCGACCGACTTCAGAAACGATACGAATAGAATAAACCGGTAAACTATTAAATATTAATTCAATAATAGCTGAGATACACTTTATAAAATATATTTAATACCTAATAATAACTAAATAATATATAAAATATTGTAAATTACATTTTTTTAAAACCTAGTGAGATTTAATTAAAATTTTATTTAAAACCAATGTTCTTTTGTTTTTATTTTGATTGTCATTTGTTATAAGTTAAATAAGTTACAAATAAAATAATAAATGTTGCAAGGTACATTCCATTAGTGTTATTTTTTACTTTCTCTTGCCTATATAAATATGCAGGAAAGAAAATATTGTTTTCATGTTGATTTTTCGAAATCGAGATTTCACCGGATCTACACGTTTTTAGACCCCTGAACCCAAAAAACATGTGTTTAGCTATTGGTCTGTGTGTATGTGTGTGTGTGTGTGTGTGCGCGCGCGCGCGTGCGTGTTAACAAAATATTTCAAGAACCGACGTCATACGAACTTGAAAGTTCAAACCTAAGTTAGATACTACTACTGGACCCGACATGAACATTTTCATCAAAATCGGTCAACCGAAAGTAGTAGTTTATTAGCCTCATTTTTCACTTTTTTGCGATTTTCTCAAAAAAAAAAAACGGCTCCTACGATTTTTTTTTTAAATCGTGTCATTTACTACAATTTTTCAAGATCTACAAGATAGGGTAGACGCCATGTCTGCTGAAATTCTTGGGGAGGCTGTTTTATCGTAAAAATGGTTGTTTTTAAGATTGCGGCTTTAATACACATTTTAGCGCAAAAATGTATAAAAAAACAAGTTGTAGAGAATTTAAAATCCAACAACTTTTAATTCAAACATTTTTTTTTGTATAACGCTTAGTTTAGCGGTAATTAGCGATTTTCTGTTTTTTTTTTTCACAAAATTGAGTAAAAAAAATCGATTTTT